>JAJNNV010000109.1:0-49477 GCA_022544895.1 Biscogniauxia sp. FL1348 | reverse complement strand
TGATACGTAATGAAAGCGGGCATCGTGCATCGTAACTCAGATCGTCCTTCGGAATGACGTCAAGGATCGTGTCCCTTGATTGCTATTCATACACAAACAGAGTTGAAGTTTAGTATTTTACATACCTAAGTACCTAAGTATTCACCGTACCTACCTAAAACAAATTGAAAGTGTATGACGACGAGTCTCCTGGAAATATAAATAAGGGGGTTCTACCTTGTACTTGTCTTACTTATATCTTACCACCTTGAAAATTATAAGCTATCAAGACGATAACCTGTCTACACACAACATTGAAAACACACAACAACCAAGACAACAACAACAAAAACATCAAGAGTCAGAGCCGGACAGCATATATCCTCTACATTTAAACCTAGAACTTACAACAACATGCCTCGAGAAGGAAGCGGTCGTGCCCACAACGCTCAGGACCAATACCCTGAGACTCAGCACGATATAATCCATGGTGCTGCTGGTGACGCACCAAAGGTACCTATCTAACCTAACATCTTTTCTCTGCTCCTTTCCGACAATACCTAGGTAGATGATCTCGACTAACGCGTGCCCAGGACTCCCACGTCGAACGCGCCGACAAGACAGCACCGCTGCCCGAGCACGAGCACGGACAGGCCTTGGAGGGCTTACCCGGCGCTGCTGGCCATTCCCAGGGGTTGGCTCAGGGGCCGGATAGAGGACAGGGCGGACGGGGCTCGAAGAACTGAAGCAAGTCTCGAGGAAGCATCACATCGCGCCTACATACGGGTATCATCTGCGTAGTGTAGGTAGTCTAATGAATTCGAGAACGGATTACCCTTGTTCTTCTTAGTTCCTTCGAGGAAAAGTAAGGTCAAACCACCCCAAGAGGAGGGACATCCGTCCACCATAACTTATACCATCACCAACTGGTTTCACATCAGCAGTGTGTTTTTGCTCGCGCCGTCCGGCAGCTTCACCCGTAATATCAGTCCCGGGTGCACCCGCCCGTCCACCCCATCGTTCCAGTCGGGCTGGTACGGCAGCTGGTTGATGGTCATATACAGGTAGCCGTCCCATCCCACGTTGGCGCTGTCGGCCCAGACCATGCGGGTATCTCTCACATACGGCACCGTGAGGCTGGTTGTGGAGCTAGGTAAAGTTGTCAGTTGGGTTACCTAGAGCTAACCTATCTTCTGGCACGTAGACGGAAGAAGAGGAGGGAGGAGGGAGGAGGGAAGGGAACAACTCACTTGTAAATAAATATGGCATTGTGCTCCGGCATCAGCATGTATACGTTGCCCAGGCTGTCCCCCGCGAACCCGTTGGCGTTACCCCCACGCTGGCCCAAGTTCTTGACATTATCTGACGCGCGCTTGTCCGCCAGGGGGTCCAGGCCCGGGTTCGCCCTCAGGTAGCGCGTCTCGATCGAATAGAGGTAGTCTGTCGTGAGGGCGGAGTAATACATCACCTACCACAATCAGTTGCGTTAGTCAGTCAGTCATCATCATCATCATCATCATCATCATCATCATCATCATCATCATCATCATCATCATCATCATCATCATCATCATCATCATCATCATCATCATCATAAAACCCTCTCCCCTCTCTCCTCTTCCCCCTCCCATCTATCCTTACCTCGCCGTATTGGTCCAGCTCCGCACCGTCGTTTCCCGGCGCTTGGAACCCGAGCGTGTGTCCCTTCTGCCGCACATAGTACGGGATACCATTATAGCTCGGCACCACCTCGGCCACGGCCTGCGTGCTCGGGTGCAGGCTCAGCTGCCGCCAGGACTCACCCGTGGCGAGGTCGATCATGATGAACCCCGTGCGGCCCTCGTTGCTGCTGTCGACGATGTACGCGATGCCACCCCCCGCTGCGGTGGCGTTGGGCCGGAGGTCGAAGCGTAGGTCGTTCATGTATGAGTCAGGATAGTGGACGCTGGACGGCAGGGTGTAGGTCCGGCTGATTTCATTGGTTAGTAGGTCGATGGCGATCAGCTTCGGCCCTCCCGGCGCGGCGTACGGCGAGCTCGGACGCGAGGACTGGTTGATCGTCGGGCGGCCGGTGTCGAGCACCCACAGCGTGTCGTCGGGAGTGATGTAGAGCGCCTGCACGCTGATAAAGTGGCTCGAATCGCTACTGCCGAACGCGATGCCATTGCTCTCGCTATATAGGCCGGCCGGTGGCGTGTTGAGTTCCAGGCTCGGGTAGGGCGCCTCGGCAGTCTCGTTGACGACTTCGCCCAGTGTATAGCTGTACGTCCCGCGGGTATAGCAGGTAAAAACCCGGCCCGTCTTGGAGACGGCGAGCCCGATCGGCCATTGGTCGTAGAAATAGTGGTATTCCTCTACGGGCGGTCCGTATGTCCCCGTATCGATGCGGACGTTGCGCGGTCCGGCCGTGCTGAACGTGCTGTTCAGCTGAACCGGGAAGCCAGCTTGCGCTGCCGCTAGACTGAGGCAGTTGATAACTAATAGAAGGATATGCGATGGCATCCTGATTATATTTCATACTTGTACATTCTCAACACAAATTTTCGGGAACGGGCAACAAAGTATGTATTTAAACAGACTCCGCTAGCTCCTATTATTACCTTCAGCCCCTATCCCCCGTCGAGGGCTACAGTAGCAAGCTTCCCGCGTCAACAATTTTGACAGACCTCGGCTAATAAAACACTGTTTCTGTGGGATGGAAAGTCGTATCTACAGATGTTGACTACTACCATAACTTGCTCATTCTCTTGATATGTATCCTGCTTAACAGAGAAGTATGCAGGTTGATGCGGGGAACCATGACAGCGAGTCACCGAGCGCTCGAGCAAGATACAAACCCGCTCAGCGTGAACAGACCTCTTTTAGTAGTTAGTCTGGTGAGTGAGTTAGGGGTATGCACGTGTACGATGCCATTTTATAGTCCTGGTTCCTAGTACCGGTAGTTTCCTCTCTGAGATGTGATACCACTGCATAGATAGTAACATCACATATAGTCGGGTAAGTAGCTGATAATAAAACCAACCGCAGACAGGATGCTACACTACATCGTGAGAGAGTTATCCGTGCAAGTCTCTGCCATACTCGTCATTCAATCCTCTGGGATCATCCTCCTAATACCTAGCATTATTCCCGTAATCATGTCCCCCCAGGAATACCAGTGAAAGCATCGAGAAATAATGGGCAGTCAAAGCATCCGTAGCCCTTTACGACACTCATCTCATCTACATCACTCGGCTTGGTTTTGAAGGTCCACCCAGAACTGGCATTTCTGAGGACTTCTGTATTCCCCGCGCCTCCCGCCTCCCGCCTCCATAGGCAGGTCCCGATAGCACCGAGCTCGGAGACCACTGGGCCCCGATGGGTCATGAGCGGTGATACCAGCACGCCTTGCGTAAGAGGTGCATTGATTCTCTCCACTGTGGCAAAAAAAAATTGGGAGTCAGTAATGGTCATATGTTTCAAGGCTCTTCATACTCCATAAGCCTGACGCGACCAGCGCAGGATAAACCAAGGTTTACTTCCGCCCGAGACAGGCTCTTAATAGGTAGCTGAGTACAAGACTTGCAAGATCACTCACTAAGGATGTATCTGCTCCAAGCATGTTGTGGAATCCCAGCGAGGAAACCCGGGATGTCCTTCCCGTAGATGTTATGGCCGCCCCCATCGAGTGACGGCTTAAGGATGTACGACGGCGCTGATTTCTCATCCAGGGCTAATTTTCGCGCGGCTACCCCGTCCTCGGAGGCGTCGAACGTGTAGAGAGGCATGAATGTCCTCCGCAGCACAGCTGCGTTCTCGGTAGACACGAACCGCTCCAGCACACCCGGTTTCGTGAGCTCCTGTTGGACTTTCTTAAACCCGGATATGTGAGAGAGTATGGTCGGGCATTTGATGGCTCGGGACGCTTCTAGCATGTATCGGGTTTCTATCCCCTGCGGTGTGTACTCACCCGGGTCGTAGCCCGCGCGCTGGTACACTACCGAGACTTCAAAAACTTGGTCCCCGTGCGGCGAGGTAAAAAGGAGCTCTCTCTTCGGGCCGAGGCGGCACCTCTGCATAACTTCGTTACTAAATTCCACCCTATAAAGTGGTATAGGAGGATCACAGTTTGAGAGCGAGTATTCGATGGGTCTTTCATCGCATATGTTCACATTTTCGGGCTGAACAGTCATGAGTATCGCGGTCTTTCGCGATGTTTCGGCCAACTGGTCATAGATCCTATGTGCTGCTTCCAGAGATGCAGCGATTTCTTCGATAGCATTGTTCTTTGGTAAGTTGGTTGACTTTATTTCAGTGACTCGGTGTGCGCCCTTTGCTCCTAGGTATCGGTGCATGTTTGTGACAATGTTGGCGTGGCTTGCGCCAGCACATGAATAGGTGTTGAATTCAACCTGCTTGATCTGGAGTTCGGCGGTTGCCCCTATATTCTTCTGACCAATAGTGGCTTTTCCCCCGTTATGAATGCTATGAAGCATATAATCGCTTCGAAAAATGCCACATCGTACCGACTGGGCTTCACCATCACTCTTAACTCGCTCCCATATTTGCCATAAAATCGTAGCGAAAGGGTCGGTTTCCTGGAACTTATGTATGATTCCTTCAAGCCAGAGTTCGTCTTCGGCGATTTTAATGTAAAGCTCATTAAATATCGACTGTGTAAAGAGAGCATGCTGGAACTGCAGATATGGGAATGCTGTGGGTATGAGGCTGACGCCGACAGGGCGTGCGATGGCGACAGTTGGCTCATCCAAATCCGGTGCGGTCCGTGGAATTTTGAAGAGCGACCCGTGTGTGATCTGGTAATCCTCCAGCTCAAGCTGAATGGCTGCTAAGTCATCTTCTGATAAATCAGTTACTTTCATCTTGCAACCTTGGCGTTTGCCTAGACCCTAAAAGAATGTAAAAGGTAAAAAGGGGAAATGGTTGGTGTTGAGACGACGAAATCCTACCTGGTATTACATGAAGACGATGTCATTCTACTACATACGTAGCAGCAGCATTTATTCAGCCACGCTTAGGTTACGGTGTTGGTGCGGGATTCTGAACTGACGTGTGGCTTAGGGTGGCTAAACAGTTCAAGGAAGGTGAGCTGAGAATAACCCGTACCACTATCAAGGGGCAAATAACCGCATGAAGTTAACATAGGGAAGAGAAGATAGATTGAGCTGGCGTTGAATTCTCAATAGCTTCATGTGTTAGCTCAGGTTAGTAATGACCCCAGATGTCCAAGTCCATCAACGAAACTGAATAAGCCCACGATGTTCCCCTTTACATTTCCCCTATTCAGCCAGGCTCTTTGTATGAATCATAAAGAACGTGGTACTGGCTTTCCCATATTATGTAGTTAATCTTGGCTTCTTTTTACTAGTATTGCAGCATAGTAAAGGCCCTTTGACTGCCGGGCATCCAGCTATTCTTTGATCAATGTAGCCCCTCGTATCAGGTCACCTATTGGTAGCTAAACAATGTATTGATTCTCAACAATACATTGGTTTGTATAACGAACAGCTGTCCAGGTCTAATAAAGGGAACATACAAAGGAATATTCACTAACATATCGTCTGTTAGATCTTTGTGCCTTCAAATGAATACCCCGAAGGAGTCATGATAGTCCTCTTACATAAATTGGTCCCCTTCCGGCTTTCTATCACTGCCAGCTCCAAACCTCGCATAAAGCACCATCTAAGCCAACACTAGACAGATCTCAAGGAAAAACCTTTGTTAATTGAAAGCCAGGCACTTCCAATAGGCAAGTTTCCCCAGATCTACCTAGGTTAGGTCAGTACGCGGCAATCATTTCCCAACCCAAATCGAGCAAGCCGGCTTGCCACTCCACCCAACCAGAAATCATTCAAGATGCTGTTCAGACCAAACGCAACAGAATTCAACTCTCTCAAGTTCTCACCGAGCACGAGAGAGTTCGTACCTTCAAACGCGAAAGGGTTCATGCTTTCCGCAGGTGCGAGAGAATTTGTACCTTCACCACTCGCAAAAGAACTCAGGCCCTCACCTAATGCTCTCCATGTCCATCAAAAAAGTTCCCTGGCAGTAAACTCGGCACCGGGCTCTGCCAAGAGGTTTCAACCCCGGCCGACAGCTGACAATCACTTCTGCTATGCAACCTTCACGTACTACTCATGTGGGTGTCGTATCAAAGAGCCTTTTCTCTTCTGCAAGCCTAACTTCCACGCTCGTAGCACGAATAACCCCGTAACTCCGGGCTTCAATCCATGCCAACATGAGAGAGTCTCGATAGTGGTTGGCTGTATGCCTTCCGCGTGCAAGGGTTTGCATGGTATCTCGGCGGCATGCATGGCCCGTGATCCGGCGGCAGAGTGCTTCACTCGCGAGATTGATACCGCGAATCGATTTATAGTTCATTTTACACTCGGTAATTGCCGCGGTCTCGAGCTACAAGCGGCTGTGCCGCTCAAGACGAATGGCGGGCCTTCTACACTAGAGGATGAGGTCCGACAGCACTACAGACGCTGGCAAGATCCGAGGGCACCCAGGTTAGTATCGAATGAGATCCCCGTGGGAAAGGGTAGTGAAGAAACAATCCCTCAAGATTCAGAACCGGTCGCCCAGGGAAACCAAGAGAGAGAACAAGAAGTTCAAAGAAACACGGAAGTAGAAGAGGCCCCCGAGAATCAAAAAGAGGCTTTTGAAGATGACGAAGGGCTTGTTGAAGAGAAAGAAGAGGGAGAGATTCCTGGTTCTGAAGATGAAGAAGAGCAGGAAGCAGCAGGTGCCACTCTTAGAGGTCTAAGCGCTGAGACTGATTCGGAGAGTGAAGATGAGGGAGCTCTGATTGACAGTGAATCTATAGGCTTCAACGAAGAACCCGAAGAACCCGTATCTGAGGTGGAAGAGCCAGCTATTGAACAAGAGTTCGCGTTTGAATCTGAGGAACTCGACGTCGAACCCGAAGAATCCATGTTCAAGCCCGAGGAGCCCGTATTTGAGCCAGAGCCTTCAGTTGAACCCGAGGAGTTCGCAATTGAACCTAAGGAACCCGTGTTTAAACTAGAAGAGCTTGTGTTTGAAGCAAAGAAGCCCACCGTTGAACCGGAGTTTGCGTACAAGTCCGAGGAGCTTGAAACTGAACCCGAGGAAACTACGGCTGGACCAGATCCCGTGGCTGAATCCGAAGATCCTTTGTTGGAACTCGAAAGGCTTATGCTTGAATTCCAGAAGCCCACACACGAAGAAATCGAGTTTGAGGAGTATCCGGAAGTACCCGAGTATGAGCCCGAAGAGAGTGATGATGAACTAAGCGACGTTGAATTACAGTCCCCCCTGTATGAGCCAGAAGTGTCTGGCGCAAAGCTTGCTGGGCCTGAAGAACCGGAAGGTAAGATAGAAGAAGATACCGAGGATTACGCAGCGCAATATTCAGCATCATCGGGTCCCATAGACTACGGCTTCGACGCCTACGACGGCTACGATGGCTCTGATAATTCCGACGATTCCGGCGACTCTGATTCAGATGACTCTGACGATTCTGACGGCTCCGATTCTGAAGACTCCGATTCTGAAGACTCCGACTCCGGTGGTGCTCGGACAGATTCTGGTCAATCCAACGACCGAACGGCCTCGGACATGCTCGATTTCCTCGAGTCTTGCGAGACGATCCCACATCCCGAAACGAAGCCGGCAAAGAGGTTTTGGTCAAAGCTTTCTTTTCGGGTATGGTAAGATGGTTCATAAGTAGCCATTCTGGGAATCGAGTAGGTTTGTGAGACTGTTCTAGGACTTAGTGTTGGTCCTCGGTGGTCTGGTAATTTTATTGATTCTCTCCTTTTTAGGGGGGGCATAGTGCAAGCGCCAAACCCCCCCCCCCTCCTTTTTTGTCCATGTTTATTGTCTGTAGCAAATAGAACCAAAAACTTCACTCTATTTACATACTTAACGTATCCTTGAATGCAAATGTGAATAACTATTTAGTATTAAGCTCCCCTTTGTCTTCTAGACATGACCAATATGATGAGATTGAAAATCTTACTCCATCAGCCGTTCATGCAGTCGCCTGCCCATACTTTCCGGTGGGTGGCCCTTTTCGATAGCGTCAGCCCAGCTCTGTACTATCTTGTAGGCGTATTCATTATCGCAATTCTGCACGGCAGCCTCGTAGTCCCTTAAGTCGATTGCTCCCTTCTCTACCCATGCTTTCACAAACCCAGGACAGCGGAATCTCATCTCATCCAGGAACAGCAACCGCAGCTGAGTCATTTCATATTTCCTCAGGTGTATCCAATACACCGGATCTAATTGCCCATCGCCGTTCGATGCGATATTGAGATAACGAATCATAACTGGTTCGTCATATCGATCCCTTGATTGCTGGAGGAAAGCCGGAAACTGACAAGCTTCATGAAGGGGAAGGCATGAGACGCACTGCCAGTCTAGGACCCCGCACAAGACTCCATTCTCATCGACTAGAAGATTATCTAGCGAGATGTTGTCGTGCCAGAGCATGGTAGGAGCTGGAGCTGGGCTCTGCTTCTCATGGAAGAATCGATTCTTGAGCGCCTCTATACGCTCTATGAGGACTAGCATATTCTTGATGATTTTCTGATGGCTCTCGCTTTTCAAGTCCTTGATTCGTAGCATGAGATCAGAATATGAAAGAGCAAGACGAGTGGCGGTCCACTCAGAAGGGTCGAAGAATGGTCCACGGCGGTGACCGATGTAGGCGCGTCCTCCCTAGAAAAGCGCCATAGATACCATCTCACCTATTTGGGTTCCCGTAACGGCAGCAGTTGCCGGTCCTGGGTACATATTGCCGATTCCCCAGTTGAACTGCTTTTCAAAGGCTGAAGTGGCGTATGCTGCGATTTGTCGGACTATGCGCTCTTTTGCATCAAAGCTGATTTCCCTCCAGCATTGTGAGAGGGGTGCTCCATCCATGTGGTCCATGAGTATCCACTCGAACCCAAGGGGGTTTTCCCGCGAAGCATCATAGCACTTCACCCGCGGGACCGGGAGTTTCGTGTTTTGATACACCCATTTCAGCGTAGCAACCTCGCTCTCGGTCTTAGTAGTCGGACAGACAGGAAGGGAAATGCGCATGACGAAATACTGTTGGCTGTATGAAACCCGATATAGCTTGCTGTAGGTGCCATTGTGCATATGCTCAACATGAAAGTTGTTTTCGGGCCCGATAACCGTCTTGAGCGTGGCAACAATGGCCTCGATGGTTGGCTCTACGGTCCACTCGGGTCGAAGAAGCAAGCCATCTCGAACCCATTTGAGGCCATAGCTTGGGTCGTTCCGGTACATATAGACATGATCGACGGGGTCAACGGCTGCCGGGGTCTCTACCTGAGATGGGGCTACACCTACCGAGCCAGATCCACATCCATGTGCAGGTCTTGGGGATAGTGTTTTGTTGCTCGACGAGTCATCGAAGTTGAGCTGTGCACTGGGACCATCGAATAAAGAATCGTAGGAGGGCGAGCGACTCTGTCTCGCCCTTCCAGGAGATGGACCACCATTGAGGTTATCCTGCATCTCTTCATGGTCTGTCCGGGAACACATTCTGACCAAACTGCTGAAGGTGCACGAGGTTGTCTTGGGTCCTTTATATGGGCAGGTCCTTTTTCTACAACCCCCCGGACAATGGTTAAGAGAAGATGGATGTGGTTTTGCTTGTATCAATCCATTGATGAGTTTTAATTTCATGTAAAGGGTATGAAGCAGATACTATGTACCTTAGGTAGGTACATATGTACTTATGTACATATGTGTGTAAGTATGAAGGTACTGGCTTCCGTATGACCGGCTACCCATATTACCTCACAGCCGTATAACCTACCTAACCTAGTGCCTAAGTAAGTACTATGTAGTATGTACCTAAGGTTAGGTAAGTAGGTAGGTAGGTACTTAGGAAGCTTCCCCCGCATATGGATATCAGTGCACGGGTTACTTGCAGACGAGTAGAGTGGGGGCTGGAACTCCGGGCTTTCCCCGATGTTGCACTGAAACAGTACAGGCTTCCGGGATCTAAACCCTAAAGAGCATAGCGTCGCATGATTTCCCAACAAGCGCTCTCCGGGTGTCGCGAAGGTACCGAAGTATTCTTTGGATTTAGCTGAACCCACATTCTCCGATCCGTCGATTTACATGTCTTTTTTTTTTAGATGCTTCAATCCATCAACCTTTTTTTCTTTTCTTTTCTCTCCCTCTAAGACTCTTGGTATTATACATACCACCTACAACCTACCACCTACCCACTCAACTCTCACCTCCCTCTCCCTCTCCTTTACTACCTTTTCCTCTCTCTAGAGCTTTGGGGTTCTGTAAACTACGAGGTCTCTTTTTCTTGCTATTCTTAGCTATCTATCTATTTATTCATCATGGTTCTCGCACGAGCTGTTTTCGGTGGCATCCAACGCCGAGCCTTCTCTGCTTCGGCGCGAAATGTAAGTTGACGGCAGTGTCCTCTCTGAACCCTCCACATGCTGACGCCGGCTTTCCCCATGCCTTCAGCTCTCCAAGGTCACCGTTCTCGGTGCTGCCGGTGGCATCGGCCAGCCTCTGTCGCTGCTCCTGAAGCTCAACCCCAGAGTTACCGAGCTCGCCCTGTACGATATCCGCGGGGGTCCCGGTACGTTGTCCCCCCTCCAACCTGCCAGCTTTTGGCAAATCCGAAGGCTCAATGAGCTTCCTTTGGCCAATTGACTTGCCACCATCGAGTCCAGCACCGGACGCTGACGGGAAATTCCCTCACAGGTGTCGCCGCCGACATCTCCCACATCAACACCAAGAGCGTCGTCAAGGGCTACGACCCCACCCCCACCGGGCTTGCCAACTCCCTCAAGGGCAGCGATGTCGTCCTCATTCCCGCTGGTGTCCCCCGCAAGCCCGGTATGACTCGTGACGACCTCTTCAACACCAACGCCTCCATTGTCCGCGACCTGGCCAAGGCTTGCGCTGAGTCCTGCCCGGAGGCCAACCTCCTGATCATCTCCAACCCCGTCAACTCCACCGTCCCCATCTGCGCCGAGGTCTTCAAGGCCCGTGGTGTCTACAACCCCAAGCGCCTCTTTGGTGTCACTACCCTCGATGTCGTCCGTGCTAGCCGCTTCGTCAGCGAGCTCAAGGGTACTGACCCCAAGGATGAGAAGATCACTGTCGTTGGTGGTCACTCGGGCGTCACCATCGTTCCCCTCTTCAGCCAGAGCAACCACCCCGACCTGACCTCCAACGCCGAGCTCATCAACCGTGTCCAGTTTGGTGGTGACGAGGTTGTCAAGGCCAAGGACGGTGCTGGCTCGGCCACTCTGTCTATGGCCATGGCTGGTGCCCGCATGGCTGAGTCCGTCCTCCGTGCTGCCCAGGGAGAGAAGGGCATTATCGAGCCCTCGTTCGTCGATAGCCCGTTGTACAAGGACCAGGGTATTGAGTTCTTCGCTTCCAAGGTCGAGCTTGGCCCCAACGGTGTGGAGAACATCTTGCCTGTTGGTGAGGTCGATAGCAACGAGAAGAAGCTCCTTGAGGCTTGCCTGAGCGACCTGAAGAAGAACATTGCGAAGGGTGTTTCCTTCGTTGCCGAGAACCCCCCGAAATAAGCGATCCGTAGAGAAAGAATAAGACGTTCAAATAAGGGTACTAGAGGGGGCCGTTGAGCGCTAGTTAAAAAAGTTGAAGGGTAGAGAGAAGGGAGAAAATCCGGCTCGCCGCTAGCTTGGATGGAGTGAATTTATATTGTGGTCATAGGGTTCTATTCCGGCTTTGTTGCCTTGTCTCAGGGGTCAAAATTAGGCCCTGATGCGCTCGCAAACTGTATGATATGGAACCTTCAAGATACCATCTCTTGTCACTTGCCTGCCCCTCCAGTGCTGTTTAAATGTATTATGTACGAATGAATGTACGTATATGTATATATACGTATTCCCACTCAATCACTGCCCACTCGTGTTGCGCCGACTCCTAAATACTTCATGCTTACCCACCACCGCCTCCAATGCCCTGGACAATCCTGCCTCATCGTATCGCAACATCCCATCTACCCTACGGCCATACACCCGTACGCAGTCCACCCCCAGCGCAGCCAGCTCCTCCTTGCGCACCTTGGGCACCCCTTCGCCCTCCATGTAGATCAGATGCGTCACGTACCTCCTCACCTCCACCTCCGCCTCCACCTCCCCTTTCCGCCCCGGTCCGTCCTTCCCTTGCCCAGCCGCCGCCCGCGCGATCGCCCTCACGAAATCCGTCGCCGTCATCGGATCCGCTGTCGGTCCCGTCTCCCTGTCCACGCTCGAGTTGAGGATGAGCACCTTGGGGCGGAGACGGGCCATGGCCGCTGCGTTACCGACCCCGATCCCGGAACCGGAACCGGAACCGGAGGAGGAAGGGGGATGGAGATGGGGGGAAGAGGCGATGGCGGCACCGACGCCACGCAGCACTAGGCTCGGCACCAGAGATGTGTACAGGCTGCCGATGCTGTAGATGACGACGCTGGCGGCCTCGAGGGCGGACACGACCTTGGAGTTGGCCAGGGGCCAGATCTCGTGCCCGTACGGGTTGATGTACCATATGCGCTCGATGCGCGAGGGGAGGTCTTCTTGCTGCTCTTCTTCTTCTTCTTCTTCTTCTTCTTCTTCTGCTGCTGCTGCTGCTGCTGCTGCTGCTGCTACTGCCATTGTTGTTGTTGTTTTCGTTGCTGCTTTTTCCTCTTCTTCTATTTCTTCGGGTTTGGAGGGCCCGGTAGTGGTAGCGCTACTGCTGCTGCTTGTGGTGTTGCTGTTGTTGCTGTTGTTGCTGCTGTCGTTGTTATCTTGCCGCTTGCCACCGGCCTTGGGGGTGCTGCTGCCGGAGGAGGGGCCGCCCTTGCTAAAGTTGATGTACTGCTTGCGCAGGGAGGGCAGGGAGCCGGGGAGCGTGGCGTCCTCGATGCGATCGTGGGCTTCGGTCTCGCGCTGCAGGCGGTCGTCCATGCCCGCGCCCGTGCCCGTGCCCATGGTCAGAGCCGGGTCGTCGGGCAGGGCGGTCGGCGCCGAGGGATGCGATATGGCGTTCTGGCCGGTGATCTGCGACCCGTCGGCTAGGCCGGCCGAGATGTGGTGCGTAAAGTTGCTGTTGATCGCCGGCAGTGCCGTCACTGTCGGCGGGATCCCACAGATGGTCGAGAGCAGGTAAATCGCGGACTCGAGTGATCCTGTGAAAACCCGAGCTCTGTGCGAATTGTATCGGTTAGTCCTCGTCGCTGTCGTATTCTCTGTTGCTGAAATACATAAATCTTATTGCCTTGCTTCTTCCCATCTCCTCGTTTTCAGGACACAATGCTACTTGACCAATAGGTCTGACTTCCAATGAGGAAAAGGGGGGTTGCGAAAGGGGGGGAGGAAGGAGATCTTACCCAGTCAAGAACAAGTTCCCGATGCTAGCCTTCGAGAAGTTGAACACGGAGCTGGGCCTCGCGCGTTTAACGATCTCGAGGTTCATGAGATTAAAGATAGAGCGGATGAGCTCGCGCTTCTCGCTGGCCACGTTGGCCCAGATCTTGTGCCGGCCCTCGACGATATCCAGCCACTCGAACCGCGCCTGCAGGGGGTCGGGTGACAGCCGGTGGTTAAAGAGCTCCTTTATGGACGCCCGCCCAGAGTCCGTGTCTGATTCGGGGATCAGTCGCACCAGTCTGCCTGTTATTTGTTTGTTTTGCCTAAGCATCAGTAAAGTAGACATCAAGCAAATCGTCCTTACAACGATACGTTCATGATAGTTTTTCTTTTTCTTTTCATACGTGTATAAGTAGGTAGGCATGCTATACAGCATTGCTAGGAGGTGTATGAGACTCACTGCGAATATCACCAATACCTGTTCCATCAGTCAGCTGCACGTCTCTCCTTGCGCAATAGTGATATGTAAATAGGGGTTAAACATAGAAACATTATCAGAAAGGCAAGTGTCTTTGCGTACCAGGACCACCAAAAACACGAATTAGCTCTGAAGAGCTCCCACCGTTGTCACTGATGGGTATGATATAACTGAGGGTGCAATGGCGGCTTTTTCGAAGGTCCTCGAACACATCGACTAGGCTGTTAGTCGCCGTACCACCACCAAACACCACAATACCTCTTGGTCTTGGGGTACCCATATTGTGTGATTCTGCCCCGTGCTGTTTAGTGGTAATTTTTGGGGTTTTGCTTATATTCCCGGAATGGAGAACATGAAATCGGGCGCAGGAAGCTATTTCATTTTATTTCACGCCCGTCCACGTTGTCATAAGCTTCCAAGCTACGTGGCCTACAGTGGAATATATTCGAGTCCAAGGGGGGTTGGTTATAAGCACAGGAATAAGATGAGGTGGGTAACGTTTCCTTAGGTTAGGGGGCTTAACTTGACCTAGCTAGTATGTAATACGATGTGCAATCTTCCGATGTTTGTCCGGTCGCTGATAGAAGAATACAGATACATACACACATACACACATACATGTGTGTGTACCGACCAGTCCGGCCCATTGTGTGATGTGGTGTTCCAGGCAAAATAATGTCTGGGTGCTATGACAAGGCGGCACTACACTAACATAAGGTTAGTATCATATCCAGGTCAAGCTCCATACGCACATAATATGTTGGAAATGTGCTTTTAATGAGATTAGGGGTCCTCCAACCCGAAGCTACACCGTCTATCTCTAGGTAGGTTAGGTACAGTAGTCTAGGTATGCACCGTCCACAATGCCCCAGTTCTCCCATGCAGGTATGAATGCAGGTATGATGCCCTCTTCTAAACCAGAATATGATATTAGGAGATTCCGTCGTCTATCTCACCGCCTGAGCTTGACCACGATTACCCTGACTCCACTCCAGGATTTTCTGTCTACGCTCCTCAACCTTCCTCTCGAACTCCTCGACCTTTGCTAGCCTCTTCCTCTCTTCCTCGGCATCTTTCAGAGCCTGTTCAGCTTCCTTTCTTACTCTCTCGCGCTCCAGTTGTTCAGCACGTCGCACCGCAATATCTCGGGGTCGGTAGTCACTAAACAATCGCTTGAGCACGACCTCAATACACCAGCAACCGAAATAATCGAGGACCATGATTGCTGTCATCGTCGTCTTGAACTCGTCACTAAATTTGACAAGCTTCATTTGTTCGTTCAGCTCAGGGATGAATTCAGTTGAGCAAGAGAAGGCAATGGCGGTCACGCCGATAATGCCGTAAAACATGCCTCGGTTCTCCGAGAGAGATTCGCGGAATGGCCTGCCTTGATAGTTCACAGCGAAGGTGGAAATCTGCTGGATGAGCTGAAGAAGATACACAGCACTGTTGAGGAGGGAGGGCTGAAACTCGGCTTCCAAGTCGACAATTTCCGAGCGGCTATAACACCGGTTAGTAAGTACACCATAAGCCAGACATATATATTGAGGCAACTTACGGCTCAAGCTTCTCGCAGAACTGGGCGATGTAGATTAACGTTGCGATATGCACCGCGAATTGACCAAGGATGGATCCGATGATGTAGAAATTAAAAATGTTCGGCTGAGGTCGCTCCTTGGACAAGCCCTCGACAGATCGGGCTCGCGAGATGGAAAGGAAACACACACTCATGAGCATCCCGCTAATGGTGATTTGTCCGTCTCCAAATTTGATGCCTTCGAGGTAGAGAACACTAAGACTGTAGGCGCTAATAAGACAGTTGAGGGCTAAGATTTTGTACATCTGGATTGTCGCGACAAGGGTACATCGACCTTGACGAATGATGTTAGGGATCGCAATGACATTTCTCAACTTGCTTGTGAATGGTGCGGCAACGGAAGCGTCCCCGAGCTTGAGCGTTGGTGGTTCATCATCGCCAAGCTCCTGTTCCATCATAGCATTGGTCATCTTGTCCGCAAACCCAGCTGCCTTCTTCATCGACTCTTGCTGGCGTGCCGTCCGGGGATCGTTATTAATCAACTGTTGCGCAGCAGGAGTCGTGATTGTCTCCACATTCGTGCCATTCAATTTCGCTAACTCCTGAACGGTGATACCTTTCCTCCCTGCCTCGCGTTCCATCGCCTTGAGATAGTTTGGATTAGATGGTCCAGGTGGGAAGAGATGGGCAATCATCAGAGGAACGGGCGGGGCAGGTTGGTTAAATCTCTTCATGAGATCAACTTGTTTCTGGTAGAGTTCTTTCATCTTCGTGTTTCGCGAGTGTTCAGCAATCCTCATCAAGTCTTCCTGGGTGCCGTTCAGGAGCGCAATACCAATGTGTGCTTGCTTCAAAGCACCAACATCATTGGTGCCGTCGCCAGCCATCAGCGTGAAATAGCCCATATCCTTAAGCCCCAGTAGAATCTCTTCTTTCTGTTTAGGGGAAACACGAGCGTACACCCAGGTATAACGAAGGAGTGATCGCCAAGCCGATAAATTGTCCTTGAATTTAGCCAAAGCATATCCAGTAACGCAGATGTCCTTAGACTCGAGGATGTTAGGGTCAATTGGCTTAGACGAGTCAACTTCAATGTTAACCTTGTCGTCGACACTGCGCCAGACCAGCTTCTCTCCTCCGTCATTATGTTCAGGCGCGTCAAGAATAAGTACCTCCCGATCAACAATTTCGACCTCTCGTGCAACGTGTACCGCCGTAAGGGGGTTGTCTCCTGTAATCATGACAACTCGGTGACTACTCTCGTTCAACATTTGTACAGCTTTCTTTGCATCGTCTTTGAGAGGACACTGCAGAACCAAGAATCCGGCAAAGATAAGGTCCGCTTCGACCTTCTCACGTTTCAGGTCATTGATTTTGCCGGAACCCAGTTCGCCCTCGGTAGTCAACTGCTTATAAGCAAGAGCTAACACACGAGAACCTCGTCGAGTGAAGTATTTATAGGTCTCTTCGTAATCAGCAGGTACAGTAACAAGCATGTTCATGATAGTTTCCGGCGCACCCTTCACAGCAACAAACGTGCCACGCATCTTGTTGCCTGTCTTGGGGTCTGTAGCATTGACAGTGGCAACTGAGCTCTGGCGCTTCAGGGCCGAGGAGAACTGGAACCGACGTTTGACCTGAACTGTACCAGAAGTGCCACCAGCCGCTGCTATAGATGGTTTAGCTGAAAGAGTGTCGTTCTTCCCAAGGGTCCATCCCAAGGCATTGAGAGTGGCCTTCTCCATGGGGTCACCGACAATATCGCCCTCTTCAAGCTTAACTAGAGCATGCGCCGTTGCAAGAACAAGGGTAGTCTCCATCCCGGCATTTTTGACTGCAGTCATATGGCTGTGTGCACCATCTGATTCACGAGGCGTACTCGTACCGGTATGCCCAAGACCCAAGCCAGCAATACCCTCGACAACCAGATCCTCGCCTGTCAGAGTTCCAGTCTTGTCGAAACAGGCGACATCAATGCGGCCAGCAAATGGGATACGGAAAGGCTCAGTACAAAATATAGCGAATTTAGCCAAAGCTGCGAGACTGGTATTGACAGCAAGACTAAGCTCCATAGGTAGCTCGGGAGGCACGACGCTCGTGACAATCAGGATACAATCTAGGAGTAGCTTGGACCTCTTCCGATCTTTTCGAACACCCTCATCCCAGACATACCAGGACGCAGCCAGGGCGAAAATTAGGAGGAATAGAATGAAAAACAAGGCCTCGGCATTGTTGGCAGATACACGCTCCGTGGAGTAGATCATAGTTCGGACTAGGCTACCCTGTGATGTCTCAAAACCAGTCTTTATGACAATAGCCATAGCACCATTATCGGGGGGGGCGGGAACCCCCGAGGGGAGCTTTGGCTTCTCCTCCTCGGGGTTACCATGCGTTACCTGCAGGACTTTGGTGCCGCCCCATAGGAAAGCGTTTTTATCAAGACCCTCGGTATCGATGTGCGCATCACCGGGGCGCAGTTGGATGGAGTCCTTGAGCAAGGGTGTGCTTTCGCCTGACAACATTGCTTCATTGACGATAGCAGTTCCTTCGACCAGGAGCATGTCACAGGCAACACCACTATCCTCCTTCGTGCGCCCGACGGAAACGAGATCGCCAGGGAGAAGCTTGTCGCTCTGGATCTCGGTCCACTTGCCCAGACGATACACCCATACATCGTAGGGCTTAATACTCATGCCTCGGAATTCGCTCAGGGTGCGCTGCCTTTGCCATACCACGGTGCTCTCAAAAGCGACAAGCATGAAGAGGGTGAACAGGGAGTAGTACCAGTACTCGTCCAACATCCAGAGCCCAACACAGAAGACCTGGAAAACGAAGAACGGCGCGACAGCATGCTCCCGGAAGAGCTCGGTAAAGGTGGGCACCGGGATATCAAAAGTGTTTGTTCCATAGTGTTGTTCGAGGCTAGTCAATTCAGCCTGACTCGTGATGCCCTTGGACAACTGAAACTGCTCGATCTTGGGTTTCGGTTCGGCATCGATTCCATAAGTCAAGGGGCTGAAGGTCTGTCGCTCAGGGTGGTACAGGAACCGGCGCTTCTGAAATAAGAAAGACAAGTTCGTCTTGTCACCAACCTAGAGAAGGGAGATGTAGGTTATTAGCCTGGTTCGGGGATTGAGCAACGCAACGAAGGAAGCAGGACAGCAGCAGGGCAGCAGCAGGGAAGCAAGGAGGGGGGAAACAGGAAGATGCCAAGTACCTTCTCGCGGTTTATGGTACAAATCTCGGCAGAGCCTGCATTGGCGATGGGGATGACCTTGATCAACTGGGCCTCTTCGACCTTCTTGGCCTTGGTAGCCGTGAAAGAGGCTTTCAAGTTCACGCTCCAGTTGGTGCTGAGCCAGACCAGGCTCTGCGAGGTGATGATGGTAGCCAGCCACACAAAAGTCCACTCGGAAGAAGAGATGTACTTCTCGTATAACTCGGGGGTGTAGAAGTATCGAGCGAAGACGGGCCATATTATAGCGAAAGGCCAGACATAGGCATGGAGGTAGACGGGGAGCGGCGAGAGCAGCTCGGCGCTCTGGATCTGGGAATTGTCGACAAGAGCCATGTTGACAGACTCTTATGAAATCGCAACACTCATCGAGAGCATTTGAATAGGATGGGAGCGAGCAGTAGGTGATTATAATCCAAGTCCAGAAAGTGTGGCTGCGAGCATGCGCTGGTCGCTTTCATTACATGTACATGGTGGTAATGATGGTGGTGTTGTGCTCCTAGGTATGTCTGGTAGCTTTTTGGTTGGATAGGACAAAGTTTCGATTATTTTCCAAATGTCTTAACCTAGTACCTATCTAACCTAGGTACCTTACTTAATCTCAAAGACAGATAGATCACTTCTTCTACACTAAGTGACGAGGCGAGATCACCAGCTGTTAACGGCCCGATCTAGGTACTTACTAAGTAAGTCACCGAGTGCGTTTTTACACTAGTTAGAAGTAACCCCCCGCTACAGCAGCGTCGGAGAGCTGAATGATCCGGCCTACCGGAAATCCAACCAGAGCTAAGTAAGTAAGTACTTAAGTACCTTACTAGGCACTAAAGTACCCTACGCGCTAAAAGCCTGTCATAGACCTCGATGTAACCTCCTATTGATATGTCTGGGATGTCCCCTAAGAAGTTGGACATTAAATTTGCTTTTACTCTTTAAATAGGTACCTTTACATGTGAAGGTATAGGTAATAACCCTCACTTACCCTCAACACAAGCTCCCAGGTTGCTACTCTTCGGAACCAATCGTCATTTTATTGTAGTAGTTTACGCCGTTGATTGGGGTTCATAATCCAAAAATCAGAAATGGGCGAGAAGACATAGGAATAGCACGGTGTTCGAATATGGACGTATGGTGTCAACACACTGCTATACAGACCTATACTTAAGTACATACTATCTATCATGTACTTATATATATAGGTACCTATATACGGATATTATATATGTAAATCCAGTAAGATCTCAAGACAACACAAGAGTCTCCAGTCTGATGTCCGCGCCATCCGACCCTCCCTTCAAGCTGACATAATTCTTTCCCACTGCGAGCGTTACGTTAGCGGTAGCCTGAAGGTACGTCCCCCCAGAAGGTAGCAAGCTGATGGTCGTCAGTGGCACCTGGTTGACTTCAACACCCAATGTTGTCGCTGCATTGCCGGCATTCGAGTAGCTGAGGGTCAGGGTGCTCGGCCGGCCATCTGACACAATGCCCGAAAAGGCCACATTGCTGTCTTGCCTCACTCCGCCGACCACGGCGCCATTGGTTGTTGCGTTTGATGACTTGTCAAATAGGACGCGAGTCTGACTTCCCGTCAGGTATGCATCGACTGCATAGTACACTGGGCCGGGTTCCGCTGGGGTCCAAACCTCCAGCTCGCAGACCCCCACGAAAAGTTGTTGGGACTTGCGATACATATTAATAGCGAGGAACTCCGTCTCGACCCGGCCGAATTTTAGGTGGCTGCGATCGTTTGCCAGCAATTCTGTGTTATTATCAAGGGCGAAGACCAAACCGTTCGAGCCGTATATCTCGATACTAGACGGCAAATCAATCCTTCCGCCTCGGGCAGCATCCGAATACAAAGCTATCGTCACAGACGAAACATTTCGCGGTCGAGCAAACGTAATGGTCAGTGTATCGTTCATATTAGGAGACCTATAATTAGTCCACCTGTTGTCGGGTATCTTGTCATAAAACAAGACACCATCAATAGCCTTGTAGAAATCATCTCCCGGATTGGTGAACGTCGCATTCGCCGTAGGATACTGGCTCGGTCCTGTGGGGTTTGCCGCGATATTGACCAAAGCATCACCCCGTAAGATGGGCGGGGGGACACGAACTATAGCTACCTGACCAGGGCTATTGTGTACCTTATTACCGTTCACAAACACCGTCAGGCCCTTCCCAACACCATATCTCTCTCCATCCTTGTCGTAAAGCATGGTCACTAGATGGCCATGATATGGAAGGTTCTCTAAAGCAAAATATGTCCAGTTCTGAGGAACAATAGGTGATATATGAAGCATGTCGTCAAATTGCGGCAGAATACCCAACAGACCCGTGATAACATCGTCGTTGTTAGTTGAGTGAGCATAATGTTCCGAATGATTCCAGCTATCGGCACTCCAGGCATTCTCAAACGGGTAATGGGATTCAGCGACGTATGGATATTGGTTCTTCTGTTGCGTTTGCGCGTATGTGTGAAGGTATTGATAGTATTGGTCTGCCGTAACATTGGTAGTCCCAGCACGAAAGATAGCTGCAAGGGACTTCAGAGTGTGACTAGTCGAGAATGGCCACGACATGCCATTCCAATAACAGCCTGAAACTGGGTTAGCTAACCATACCTACTATCGCTCATATTCTTTCTCTTGACAGGCCCAGGTCTACATATGGTCCTCTCGGTGGTAGGGGAAGGATTCGCGTACAGTAGTCGTTGGGCCGGGTGGCCATGAACCATGGATCACGGATCTCCAAGGTTGTCGGCCCAAAAGGCGCAAGGAAGCCATCAGTGTCGAACATAGCGTCAACTGCAGGCTGGGCGTAAGACTGATTTAGCCCAATTCCGAAGCGATATGGGAATAACCCGACCTGTTCCCTCCCAGAGAGGGGTATCAGCTTCGGATTGCCAGGACGGATAATATCCATAAAAAAGCGCTGCTCAGTAGCCCACATTAGCTGGTGTATGGCATTTACGAGGTCGTCTGCCAATTTAGTAAACTTCGCTGCCGTGAAACCATCATTTGCAAGGTTTGCAGCTGTAGCAATGGCCCTCGCATTCGCAGCCATGTAGGCATTATGACTCGGGCGAAAAGTGTCAGGACCATCTTTCCGCAGGTTCCAGTTGGTATTATTCGGGTCGACTACGAAGCCGGGAAGAGACAGTTCTTGGGCATCCCACACAGGCTGATAATAGTATAAGCCAGCTGCCTTGTCAAAAACGTGGTCCCATTCATGCCATACGCGGATCATATCGTCAAGCTGATGGGATAGAAACGTTCCGTCTCCGGTAACCATGGCACGACGAGTCATAGCATCTAATATCCACTGAGTATACTGGAACGTATCAGCCGGCCCACGGGTGAAGAGCTGGATGTAATCGTCAAGGAAGAAGGTATCCTTCAACCATCTGGCCTCGTCGATCTGGTGACCGGCAGCAGCATTGATGGAGCCAAAAGCCTTGGCGTAGCTCACAGGCTGCACGAACTCGGTGCACATATAGCCAATTCCAGGCCTGACATAACGCAGATTCCGCTGGAGCGACGTCCATCTATAGTAATACACGTCCTGGACAAGCAAGTCGGGGATGTCGATCAAGGGAATGTTGTCTCTCAAGAAACTGGCACCGGCAAGGCCACCAATGAGTGCCTCGTGGTTCAAGAATGAGGTACCCTTAACCTCGATTGCTTTCCGGTGCCGTAGAGGCATTTGAGCAAAGATGGTGTACATAGACCAGAACAAGGCGCCGAGAGCTAAGAGGCGGGTAATCCTCCGCGGCAGTAGGGGGTTGACCTCGAAAAGGGGGCCATGATAACGAGTTAATAAGGGGGTGCCCTCGCCTTTGGATTTGGTATCCCCCGGGCCGGCGGGGGATGTTGCCGGGTCTACGTAGTAAGGCTTCGGTGATACGGCGATCCTGCGTTGCGCCGACATGGTTACCGAAAATATAGGGGTTTCAATATATAACGATCGGGCGCTGACATAGCCACCTACGGAACACTTGACAGCTGGAAAAAGTTGACATAACCTTCGTTACAGGTCACTATTTGCCTGTAACGTGAGGTAGGTAAGTATGTAGGTAAGATGTGGTAAGTAGTAGGTACTTACTAGTAGTAGGTAGGTAATCGCACCAACCTCCTGCACTGAAACCTCCTGAACATCAACCCCCCACTTTCAGCTCAAGCCTTGTTAAGAGGTAGGTACTTACCTAACCTGCCTAGTAGGTAGGTAAGTACATACCTAACCTTAGGTACTACCTAGTGGGTCCCCCATGCCGAGTGACTAATCGGCTATGGGCTCAGACCCAGATGCACATATAAGGAACACAGCATTATCTACCTATACATATATCCGATATTTTAACTCTCTAGCTAATATGCTTACATAAAATGCATAAAAGGACCTACATTCAGTGTACAATGGATAGGTCCAGGTATTACCTAACCTAGGTAGTAGGTATTTAAGGTACTTTATCTCACCTACCTACATCACTTCACGACCTCTCCAACTACACCAATAACTTAGTACGTAGTGTGTAACTTACCTCATACTTCCTCTCTTGTCTCTAAATCTTCTGTTTGCCTGGCTATTCTTTTTTTTAAACAGACGCACTACCTGACTTTCACTTCACCTATTTACGACACCTCATCTCCTAGAAAAGCAGAGTCATGACAACACATCAGCTCTCGAGGCTCCTGCCCTTACCCGACGAAGAACTAAAGCAGGTACTAGATTACGCAGCGACCTTGTCCAAGTCAGAGGCTGTTACTCACTTTCAGAATCTACTTGGAGACTCTCCCGAGGTCGTCGACTTCATTTCTTCCTTCAACTCCAAGAGACAGGACCCAAAGGCGGCGGCTGCTGCTGCTGCTACTGCTACTGCTCCCTCCAGTGCTAGTGCCGATGGGGTGCCAAAGCCAGGAAGACCCCAGAAGAAGAAGAAAAAGGCCGCTCTGCATACGCCAGCTCCTCGCCAAGTCGCCGACTTTGGTCTCACACCCGGTACAGCTTATAACAAGAAAGACAACGAAGATGATTACATTTCTCGGAGATCCAGCCCAGCAGCAGGGGGCAGTAGAGGCGTTTCCCCTGCAAAAACGTCAACGCAGAAGTCTGCCACACCTCTCCCGACGAAGCTGCCTCCATCTGCTGCTGGCCAACTGATCTCCGACTTATCCAAGCCCAAGCCCAAGTCGACACCTGGTTCGCGCTCTTCGACACCAGGCCCCAAGACGAAGGTCAATATATCAGGCGGGACCGCCATGCATGGCGCCTCAACCGCCTTGTCTGACTTAGATTATGCCATCCGCGCACTCGAGATAACAACAAATCCCACACGATCCAAGGACGATGCTTCAAGACGATGTAACTGTGTCGCTGCTCGCCACCCCCTCCAAGCTGCTGCACCAAACTGCCTCAACTGCGGCAAGGTTATATGTGTCAAGGAAGGTCTTGGGCCCTGCACGTTCTGTGGGACGCCACTCCTGAGCTCAAACGAAGTGCAGTCCATGATCCGCGAGCTCCGGGCCGAGAAAGGCAGGGAGAAGATGGCCATCGACCGCGAAGCCCACAAGAAGGCCGAGGTATCTCGCACACCCGCCCCATTCTCTCGACCGCGAGAGCCTACTAGCGAAGCAGAGGCCAAGGCTCTCGAGAATCGAGATCGCCTACTCGGTTTCCAGGCCCAGAACGCACAGCGGACCACGGTCAGGGATGAAGCTGCTGATTTCGACGTGAGCGGGGCCGTGGCCGGGACCGGGGGCAACATGTGGGCCAGTCCCGAGGAGCGTGCCCGCGAGCTCAAGCGCCAACAGAAGATTCTGAGAGAGATGGAGTGGAATGCCCGGCCGGACTATGAAAAGCGGAAGCAGGTCGTGAGCATTGACCTTGTCGGGAGGAAGATTGTACGAAAAATGGCTGCAGTAGAGCGACCGCCCAGTTCTGATGAAGACGACGATGAATTACCAGTTAGGACCACCCCGGCGCTAGTGGAAACTAGCGGAAACCGGGGTAGTAACAGCGGTACATTTAGCAAGAATCCTTTGTTAGGAGGGTTGATAAAACCCGTCTTCAATGCGAAAGGGAAGGGTGCACCACTAGAAGGTCGGGCGACTGGACCTACTCGATGGAGGCGAGTGCAGGACGACTTGGACGACAATGAAGCGGTAATTCTAGACGGCGGTGTGTATGGTGGAGTTGCTTTACGAGGCCAAAGTTCAGCAGACGATGAACCCGCTTGCGGTTAATTGGTTCTAAATCCTTTGGTTTTGGGCATGACGTTCATCATGGTGGTCCAGGGCTTCAAATTATATATATATTTGATGCATTAGGTAGTCGAGGGACGAGTGGTTTGCAATGTCGACTGTGGGACAACCCAGAAATGTCAGTTAATCCACGCATGCTAACCCCTTGGTGGAAAAATCTATTGTACCTAAATGAAACCCCAAGGTATCTAATGTTAGCTCTTATACCAGTAATATCAATGTACCAGAATACATGTAAACCCTATGGCTTATATACTCATAAACAACATTAAGGAACTCATTTACCTACTACTGTTTTATAATTACCTAGCTCACCCGATTTACGTCGTATTGCGTACCACATGTATAAGGGCTAATTTCCAGAAGGCAGTTGGTGTTCGCTGTTGTTTGACACTGCGAGTAGATTCATCTACGATTTTGTCTAGTTGCCTAGTAACACGAAGTAACAGCTCAATCAAATATGAAAGTGCATTTTCAACTAAAAGGGGCTGAAATGACAAGAAATGAAATGCAAGATGCATCGATCAATGTTGAACGAAGCGGTATTCGGAACTTTTTATTATTATCACTACCACAGTGCTACGTTAGTCTATCAGTGTCTGGTCGAACTCGCGGTCGACCAAAACTTAGTCTGCAGAGGGCTTCTCTATAGGTGCTTTGTCAAGTCCCCCTCAAGGAGCGGGGTTTGAAGGGGCTGTTGAAACACCATGGCGAGAATGGTTTTACTCATGTATGTAATCACAAGCATACATACATGCAATGGAGACTTCTTTTACTCGATTTCCCATGGGCCAGGAAAGCTATTACATAACGTTCTATAGACATCCCCTTTATGTCTTGCGTATATCAATATGTGTCATCGACATCTAACCTAGTTAGACTTCCTATTTGCTGAAGGAGGTGTCAAGGGAGCAGCTATCGTAGACAATACCTATTGTGGTTATCATGCACACGTGGACACGTCATTTTTCACTATCTGCCTAGAAATATATATCCACCTAATCAAGCAACAGCGTGTCCTATTTTATCATAATATTTGTATTGATGACCTCGGTATGTTTCGATTCGCGTGTCTTTCTCGAATCAATAAGCTACAGTTCGTATATCTTATGTATAGTACTTACCTGACTTTCTTGAACTCCCTTTTCAACCCCCTTCCCCTCTTCCCCTGTTTTTTAAGGCAAATGAATATGGATGTAAATGATTCACACAGTTTTATATCTTGATAGATCCCCCATAGCACATATACGTTCTCTGAGAATGGTTTTAATGAGAAGGTTCGAGTCTCATATGGCTGTTCGAAGTTAGTTCGAATCCCTTCCTATATTCTATAATATTCTACCCCTCTCATTATCATTCCCTACAATAGTCAAGTCTTCATCTAGAGTGTACTTGTTCATGACCAAGCCTCCATGGACTTGATACTATGCAGGTATGTCAGCATCACAATGTCCCATAAGGGTTTAAATAGAGCTTTATAGATTTTACTAGCTTGCTGATAATTCTTAATTCACTACAGATTGACGGTTTGAGCCTTCTTCCTATCCTATCGCTGTCCAGTACTGTCTTTGCACAGAATATACCGGTAATATCGATGAAGCACAAGCTTTTGAGTCGTAACTTGTTCCACGATATCCCACCACATACTCGGATGGAGCAGAATATGTGTACCTATATCTTATATTAATATGTATATAACAGACCAGAGAGCCAGTCATTTACACCGGAACTACAAGTAGCCTATCGCAACAGAAGCTCAACCTAATCTTATCATATGGATATTTATTTGGATATTTTAACACCAGGATTTTTAATCACTTTGATCTAGGATAGGTGTATAAAATATGAGCATGTCGTCAGAGAGGCACCGGACACAAGAAAGGAGGGTAGCTGTGATCGGTGCTGGGGTCTCAGGACTTACAGTAGCAAGGTAAGCCCCCCCCCCCCTTCTTCTTTTAACCTCTCATAATTATCCTATAATCGTCGATATTATCAACATTGCCCATGAAACCTACCAAACCCAACTTTTCCTATTCCTTGACAATAAAAACTTGCCTATGTGTCATCCTCTAACTATATCTTAGGCGTCTGCTAGCTGAGGGAGTGAACGTGACCGTCTACGAGCGACAACCAATGGCCGGAGGGGTGTGGTATTATACGAGCAACAAGAGGCATGCCTTCGCAACGCCGGCGTATAAAAGCCTAGAAACGAACTTCCCGCGTGAGTTGATGGAGTTCTCCGATTTCCCTTGGCCAAGCAATACATCGGCTTTTCCTAGTCGGCAGCAGGTCCATAACTATATCCAAGAATACGGCAGGGACGTTCCGGTGTGCTATAACAGGGAGGTTGTCGATGTCTACCTCCGAACCAGGATACACCCAACGGACTGGAAGATACAGACTAGGAACACCACGACAGGTAAAGTTAGCGAGAAGGATTTCCACGCTATAGTGGTTGCTACGGGCACATACAATACACCCTTCGAGCCAGAGTATTCCGGGCTAGCAGCGTGGAAGGACAAGTATCCCAGGTCTGTATCTCACGCTAAAACGTACAGGAAACCTGACAAATTTCGTGGAAAGGTTTATCTCCCAACATCAACTGGCAGATCTGCCGTGACTGTTCTACTATAACTAACCTGATGACCCTAGAATGTCGTGGTGGTAGGCAACTCTGCTTCTGGGTGGGATATTTCTCTACAGATTGCCAAGGTTGCCAAAAAAGTGTGGGTTTCATCCACCAGGCCCGGCCAGAGAAGTCACGAGAAGATTGAGGGCGTCGTGGGGATCGAGCGTCTGGTACCTTCCGAGAGGTCGGTTGATTTCAAAGACAGCACGACAGCTAGTGATGTGGATAACATTGTTCTCTGTACCGGCTACCTATACGGTGTCCCTTTTCTGAGAAAAGGCCAAAAGGCGGAGGGGCCTATCTGGGCCAACGGATTCCGCCTCGATGATCTGTACGAGCACATCTTTTGGACTCGGAAGCCGACGCTTATGTTCGTTGGCATACCTAAAGGTGGACCGACCTTTCTCGTCTCACAAGCACAGAGTGCTCTAGTCGCCCGTTTCATCGCTTGTCGTTGGGGGCGTCCATGTCAAAAAGACATGATCAGCTGGGTAGCCGAGCAGAGAGTGCTTTGGAACAAGAGGAGGGAAGTAGCTCCGAGTATAGAAAACGAAAGAACATTTCACAACCTAATAGAATCGAAAAGCAAGGACTATATTGAGCGCCTCGGTCGTTGGTGCACCGAAGCGGACGAAGAGGTTCCGAGTACCGCGTCAAACAGAAACCCCCCTTTTATATGGACGAAACGTCTGGATTGGGTCATGGACAATAGGAGGTCTATAAGAGATGCTTTCCTAGAGAAAGGTCTTGACCGGCACCAGTTTTATACGCCCGAATCATTAGGTGTCATTGAGGATGAGACCACGGAGGACATCAAAGAAAGCTCTAATGCCGGCGGATGCCAGAAGTGAAAATTCAGGGCAAGTCATGTCAACTTTCAACTGGCTTTTGATGGTTTGAATAGCCCAGAGCAGCAGGTACCTAAGTAGGCAGGAAGAGGCAACATTTATACGATATTACTCGTGCAAAGGGGCTGTGGACGGGCGGGCATGATTCGACGTCTTATACTAGTCAGAAACTCAAGCCGAATCACTTCAAGACAGTGTAGATAGATTCATACCCATCCTAGTCAGGTAACGATAGAGTTGATGATTGGGGTGCAGAAGTCTTGGGGGGTCGTGCGCGCTACGACTGGCCGGAGGCGACGAATAAGATTCCATGAAGTCATTGGGGATTGATGGTTCCTTGCATCGTGGCCGGTCGGGACAGATTGAAGTTGCTTGGTTTGTTGGGCCTCTGTTGGTAGTAGTGTAGTGGGAATATTCAATGGTTCAAACGCGAGGCAGTGACCCGAATCCAAACGACGGTGTTGTGTGGATGAACACGTACATTGACCTGGTGATGATGTTAGTCTGGTTCGGGCAAAGCCGAAGATGTCGCCAATGCTAGAGACATGACGATGGTGATGATGATGATGGTGTTGATGATGTTGATGTTGTATATGGACTGTGCGGGGCGGGAAAGAGGGGCAGCTTTGGGGTTTCTGTCCATAGATAGTATATTCCTTCCTCGTGGTGTGTGCTCTCTCTCTTCCTCGGCGGCAGCGGCAAATGAAGCTGATTTGAAGAAATAAAGGGAAAAAACTGAGGTGGAGTTGGTGATGATTTAGGTAGTGGTAGTAGTGGGGGGAAGAGGGGAGGGGAGCAGCTGCAGCCACTAAAAATCAAGTAGATCGATAGGTACCTAGGTATACATTAGGATGTACTTATCAGGGTTACCTATCAACCTCTTAAAGCAGTGTGTACTTGTATGTATGAGACTGGGTCAGAGTGGATTTAAGTTAAGCTACCTACATAGCAGAAAAGCCTTAACTTGTGTAGCTATTAAAAATGCATTCAGTAACCTAAGTATACATACTTAAATACACAAGCTAGGTGTTTAATCTATTTACTTTTAAGGTCACAGCATACATATGTATATATGGACATATTGAGTTTAAGCTATTAAAGGCATGTATACTTATAGTCAGGTACTGCCTTTTCTGCCAGAGCCGCACAAAGAATCGTTGGGACCCCCAGGACAGGCCAGCCAACATAGTACGTATGTATGTACTACTAGGTACCTAAGGTGTGTACTAAGTATTAGGTAGTGTATATACATTCTAATGTAGGTAGTTGATGCAACCTGTGGTCATGCATACCCTAGTAGCTTAAATGCAAGTAGAACACATACATACATACATAGTAGGTTACATGTGTACCTTGGATACAGACCTAGTACCTTTTTTTTTCTGCTTCCCCTCCTTTCCTTCCTGCCTTCCTTCCTTTCCACCCCTCCTCTCTTTTTACAGTCCATGTTTGCATACCACTGGCAGATGGTGACTGACATTTAAGTACTTAGCTAGGTACATTGACCTTATCTCCGCCGATCCCGTCTCCCGTCTCCTCCTCTCGGGTACATTTACCTAAATCTATTAGGTTAGGTTAGAGTCCGTGTTCAGATGAATCAAAAGGAGAGGGAAGGAGGGGAAAAGAGCAAAGCCAACCAACCCCACCATATACACTACAAATCGCCTAGGTACGTCCATTGAGTACATGCATACACTTACATCCATCCATACACACCTAGGTACATGCATACCTACATGCATACATATGTATGTGTGTAGCGGGGTAGTTTAGGGAAACGTGAGGGCTGTACTGCCATCCTCTTAAAATAAAATAAAATAAAAAGGGAAGGGAAAGGCGGTGGAAATGAACTTGCATCTCTCTTAGTATTTTCCCAGTGTTTTGCTATCATTTTTATCTACCTACTTACCTATGTAGATATCTTCCTACCTATTTTATTCATTTTAGCTCAACTGACTGACTCTTGCTCTCTCTCTCTCACTCACTCGCTCACTCACCCATTCCCGTCACACCCTGGACTCGTTCACTCGTTCACTTGTTCACTCATGGTACTCACTCTTCCCCATCTGCACGTAAGTACCTCGCTTATCATGTACTATTTATTAGCTTCTCTTGATCTATTTTCCTTTCCCCGCTTCACAAGCATCTGATCAACCCTTCTACGTCTACAGTATATTCACTATTTGTCTCCTTCTAATCAATCCCTTTCTCTTACCTAGGTATGGTCCCTCTTTCCCCTCCAAAATGCCAAGGGAAGTGGGATGTACCATGTAGTTATAGTCTAGCGTGTGTACCTAAAGGTAAAGTAGCCTGTACTAAAGCCATTGCATCCCTGCACGGTCCAATGTTTTTTCATTCTTTTTATTCTTTTTTTCTAATTTCTATTGCTCTCCTTCTCTCTTCCGCCCTCTCTCTCCCTCTCTCTTTCTCTGCCAGTCAGTAGTCACCGCGGTGACCGCTTTAACCCAGATCACTTTGCACCACTTACCATCACTTACCACTGGCACCTGCTGACCGCTCCCTGACCGCCAGAAAACTGAAAAGATTTTTTTTTCCATATTGCGACATTTGCATTCTCCTTCCCTACAAACAACAACTACCACCACCTCCAGAAATACAGAATACAAACACCATACCACACTTACCACACGCATCCTATCAACCCCTTCCCCCCCCCCCTCCATACCTAATTTCATTTTAATTCTCTTTTCCGCACAGACGAGTTTAGTTTTTATTTTTAAATTTCCCTCTCTCTCTCTCTCTCTTCCCACTCCGAGCCGCCAACCATGGGTAACATCATCTCCACCTTAACCGGCGGGGAAGCATTGGCCAAGCATGAGCGGGAGGCTATAGGGAAGAAACTGTCAGAACGCGAGGAGCGCATCTCCGCCCTCGAGGATGAGGCTGCTACCCTGCGCAAGAAGATCTCCTCTCTCGAGGAACAGATCCGGGAACAGGACGACAAGCACAAGTCTGACCTGAAGCAGCGTTCCGACACGGCCGATGCCCTCCAGCAGTCTGCTAGTGAACACGCCCACGAACTAGATGAGGCCAAGGGCCAGCTGACCAGCCTAGAGGAGAAACTCAAGGGTCTTGAGGAGGCCAAGCAGTCGGTTGACCAGGAGCTCTCCACCATCAACCAGCAGTTGGCTGAGGCCCGTGACCAGCGCCAGGCCCTCGAGCAGGAGCTGGCATCTGTCCAGAAGCAACTAGCAGATTCCGAGGCGAAGCACGGCGAGTTGCAAGGTGACCATGGCAAGCTTTCTGACGAGATAGCTGCCGCCAAGGGTGCTCTCGAGGAGCAGAAGCAAGCCTTGGCCACGTCACAGGAGCAGTACCAGCAGCTGCAGCAGTCACATGACGCCCTAAAGCAAACATCTGACGACCAGATCGCCGCGGCTAAGAAGAGCTTGGATGAGACGCAACAAAAGCTTGACGACCTGCAGCGAGCCTATGAGAGCCTCACTGCGGGATCCGATGGTGCCGCGAGGGAGATTGCCGAGTGGCAAGAGAAGCACCAGAGTCTGCAGGGTTCATACGACAGCCTCGTCCAGGACTCCGAAGCATCTAAGAAGGAGGTTACTGAATGGCAAGGAAAGCACCAATCCCTGCAGGAGACGCATGACAGTCTCGTCAAGGAACACGATGCCGCCAAGAACGCTGCCGCTGAGTGGCAAGAGAAGCACCAGGCGTTGCAAGGAGCCCACGATGGCCTTGCCGCCGAGATTGATGCTGCAAAGAAGGAGGTGGCTGAGTGGCAGGAGAAGCACCAGGCTCTGCAAACGACGCACGACAACCTTGTCAAGGAATCCGAAGAGAAGGTGAAGGCTCTCGAGCAGACACACGAGGCAGAGCTTGAGCAAAGCCGCGCAGACAAGGCAAAACTCGAGAAGGAGCTTGCAGACTTGGAAGATAGTCATGGCAAGTTGAAGGCAGAGGTGGCTGAGCTCCAGGACAAGTTGAAGTCTGCCGAGGAAGAGAGTGCCAAGTCTCTAGCACAGCTCGAAGAAAAGTCTGGCGAGGTATCTCGTCTTCAGGAGCAGAACGAGGAGACACAAAGCAAACTAGCCAAGACCGTGGAAGAGCTAGAGTCCACCAAAACGGTAAGACATCTGACAGCTCGTTCAAGGCTGAAATGACCACAAGCTAACATTTTCCACGCAGTTCAAGGATCGTCTCGTCGAGAAGGTTGCAGAGCTTAACGCTGCCCAGAAGCAGGGCAAGGAGGCACAAGCCGACTTGCAGGCCACTGTGGATCGTCTTGAGGGCGAGAAGAAGGCTCTCGAGGCAGAAATCAGCCAGCTAAAGGAGAAGGCTGCCGAGCCAGCTGCTTAGTTTCTTTTTCTACCTAATCTTGCTTTTTTTCCTATCTCTCCTTTTTTTTTTTACCTTGACGTCCGAAAGTGACCGATGATGGATGAAAAGATACCAGGCGGGAACCAAACTTGGCGTTGTTATGTAGATATCTAGTGGAGCACGGTGTATAATGATTATTAGTACATATAGGGATTGCCGTAGAGGCATTGAATACTGTGAGACACTCTTCATTCTACCTTAAGAGTATCCTGGTGCTCGAAATGTCGATACCACCTTCTCTTACCCGAAACTGGATGCGAATATGTACGGTCGGATTATATTCTGCCTACTCATCGATTGACCATACGGTCAATGGGTGCAAGTCGCGTCACATTACTTTTGGAGTGCTCCTGGGCATTTGTTTCGAATGGAGGTCCACATAGAATTCGCCGGTTCAATATACTTACTAGGTTAGTGAAAATAGCACATCAAAGTTGAGGACCATGACCTGCTTTGATTCGCATTCTAGAAAAAGCAAAAAGGAGTAAAGATGTACTTTACGTGACTATTATCAACGTGCTGCTGAGCTCGTGTTGTTAATGTGTACAACTTCTCACTAGTATTGAAAGATTTAAATCTACGCATAAGTCATCAACTCTCACGAATAAAGCATACTGCAGCCACCACAATATATCCTAACGGCATTAAGTGCCTACATAGCTGATAAAAGTCGAAATGGCAAATTAAGGTCGTTAAGGGGGTTCAAGTGCACAACCCTGTCTCTACTAACTATCTTATCCATGTGTTTATACACATTCCCTAGACAGTGCTACTGAGTCTTGATATTTATGCAGTCTACTCAGGAATTAGCATATCAGAAATCAATGGCCCTCCTCCGCCAATCAACCCCCAGTTCGTGATGTGCTCAGCTCGTGACGTGGTGCTGACGCCATTTGGGATCTTTGGTCTTTGGTTTTCAGCCGCAGTCATTCTAATAATGTCCTGTCTTGTAAAACTATTTAATAGAATGTACTCACTTACAATGGTCCCAATGTTGTCATGGCCTGGTAATCACTGAACCATGGTATCCACGCGATTAAGCGCTTCTAAGCGACCGTTGGCAAATGGTGATGAGGATGTAAGTAACAGTGGCTGCATCACAGACCAGAGGAGCGAGCCAGCACGTCGGCTGCTCCCAGCCCGGTCTGTGCCGACCTTTGAATATGCGCCCTTGGCAGGAGATCAAATCAGGCTTCTCGATTTGCTCCCGGGGAACTCTGGCGAACCGATCTTCATCCGCATCCAGCATGCTCATCTGCCTCACCACCCGCCGAGTTGCCGCTTTCTGTCACAGGACGAGCTGCGCGACATCAACGACAAGCTGCCCCGGGGCTGGGAATGTATGGAGACCCTAAGTGGTCGACTTATCTACGTCAATAGTGAGCTAGACACCTCGTCGTGGTCGATCCCGGGATTCTCAAGCCGTCGTGACCCGCGAAGGGAAGAGAAGTACGACGATGTTCCCCCTTTCGAAGCACTTTCCTACACCTGGGGGTCTCCCAAAAGCCTTAAAGCTATATTCATCAAGAGCCCGGGGAAACCGCTCGCCAAATTACGAGTTACCAAGAACTTGGCCGTCGCGCTGAGTCACCTACGGGATAGCGAAAACTCGCGGGCGCTATGGATAGACGCCATTTGCATCAACCAGAAGGACCTCGCTGAACGAAACGCGCAGGTGCCCCGGATGCGTCTGATCTACCAGCTGGCGGCCCGCGTCGTTGTGTGGCTCGGGCCCGGCTCGTCCCAGAGCGATCTCGCGCTGCAGACGCTGCAGCACTTCGGCGAGCAGGTCGAAATCTCCCGGGCGCTATCCGTAATTCGCGATCCCGACGCCACCGAGCCGGACTGGTACAGCGAGAGCCACGACCTGCCCTTCGAACCGCGCGCGTGGCGCGCCATCGCCGCACTCGCCCAGCGCCTCTGGTTCACACGCATATGGGTGGTGCAGGAGATCCACCTGGCAAACAGCGCTGCGGTCATGCATTGTGGGCGCCAGACTATCAGCTGGGCTGTCTTCCGCCGCGCCGTCATGTGTCTCGCCGTCAAGCGCAACCTCCCGGCCGGGTTCCGCGGCGACATCACCGCCTGCCACGGGTCGGCACACTACGAGGCCACCGAGCCGTGGTCCGGACTCGAGCTGACAGTTGTCCAGCGCGACTGCACCGATGCGCGCGACCGCGTCTATGGCCTGCTAGGCCTCATGCCTGAGACGCTGCGCGCGCGCATCACACCCGACTACGACCTCCCCGTCGCCGAAGTCTACCGCCAGACCCTGCTCGCGGAGATCGCCCACTTCGGCCGCCTCGATGGCCTGCGCATGTGTGGGTACCGCCCCGAGGGCAGCGGCGTCGACGGGCCCTCGTGGGTGCCTGACCTCATACGCGTGATACATTACGTCGAGACTATGCGATACCAGTTCTCGGCAGGCATGAGCCGCTGCGAGTCCAAGTGCCAGTCGGTGGAGCTGTTGGAAGTCCTGGGCACCGAGGCCGCGCGTGTGTGTGATGTGTCTGAGAAAGGGGACCCGGATGAGGACGATCTGGACGCAGCGCGAGGATGGATTGCGGAGCGTCAAGCTGCGCTACCGCCTGACGATCCTTTACCGGATGTCTTAGCCATGACCATCTGCGGGATGCGAACGAGGGAAAGATTCCCCGACATATCTAAGTTACCCAAAAGGGAAGAATGGATACGCTTTCTCCAGGATCGTGTGAGAGGCGAGGTGTATGATGCAGGCCAAGATACTTCTATAACACCCTTTTACTTGGAGTTCGTTCGATTCCTTCTCTATCAACGAACGCTGTTCTCCACTGAAGAGGGCCATGTAGGGCTAGGTCCATTTGATATGAAAAAGGGTACGTGGATTTTCAAGAGAGTTTAATATGTGCAAGGTTCAATCAAAAGCTTACGACACATCCGCGCAGGCGATATCGTTGTTGTTCTTCTTGGTTACGACGCCCCCATGTTGCTTCGAGAGGCTACAAATGGCACCTACCAAATTATAGGGGAAACCATGGCCTACACGCTCAGAGATGCGACAGGACTTCTTGGTCCTCTTCCAAAGCCATGGATTTGTCAGATTTATATGGATTCAGTCGGCTTGTCTACCTCATATCGATTCCTTAACCAAGAGAGTGGTGTAGTCTCGCAGGATGACCCCCGACTCCCTCCTCTGGTGGGTTGGGAGAGAATAGCATCTATTAGGACGGCAGACGATCCGGAGGTGTACCAGAAGTTCAAAAATACTGAAACCGGTGATATAATCAATTACGACCCTAGAATGTCTACCAGTGCTCTAAGGAAAAGGGGACTGGCATTGAAAACATTTATGCTCTCGTAGCCCCGAACTTATCAAAAGTAGGTATGAAGGGGCTTGGTGATCATTGGTGGATATACCTATTTTATCTGTTGCATGTTGTAGATAACATTTAAAGGCGGAAGGGGGTAAAAAACAGAATATATTTACAGAAACCCTTAAAATTAAAAGGTATGATGACGAACGTGGAAGAAAGAAAAAAATTGAAAGAAAGGGGGGGAAGGAGCAGAAAGCGAGAGAGGAAAATAGGCAGTTAAAAAAAGAAAAACATTCACCATACGACGCAGGCCTGATTCGAACAGACGCTCCCGAAGGAACAAGATTTCTAGTCTTGCGCATTAGACCACTCTGCCACTGCGCCAATCTGTGATTAATGATATTTACCGGCTTATCGGGTTACATGTAAAAAAAAGCTGAAAATAATTATTAATTTAATTATTTTATTTTAAAATATTTTAATAAACATATTAAAATTTATAATAATATATATAATTAAATAATTTAATGTTAATATTATAAGTTTATATATTTAAATAATTATTAAAATATTTAAAATATATAAATTAATAATTAATTATTTAAATTTTATAATTACGTTTTATTAATAAAGTTTACATTATTTTAAAACTTTTATTATTTTTACTTAATAAATATATTATTTAAAATTAATTTAAATTTTAAAAAATAACTTTAAATATTAAAAGTATTTAATAAATACTTTATAACGAGAATTTTTTTAAACACTGTTTAATAGTTTATAAAAAAGCATAATAAAATACTTTTAAGCACTATAAAGCAGTTTATAAAATAATACAGCAAATTATTTAAGCACTGTAAAGCTGTTTATAAAAAGTTATAATAAAATACTTTTAAATACTATAAAGCGGTTTATAAAAATGCATAATAAAACGTATAAAATACTAATAATTATAAAATAATAAAAGTTAATTTTTTAAGTAAAAGCAGTTTAAAAAACTGCTATATTTATAATATAATAAACATAAAATCAATGCAACATAAAACTCGCGCTTAATAGAGCGCGAAAAAAGTATATGATCGAACCCAGGCTCGAACTGGGGACCTTGAGTGTGTTAGACTCACGTGATAACCAACTACACCATCCGACCAATTGTGAAAAAAATGTGTTGAAATGAGCTCTATATAGTAATATTACGAAAGTTGAATTCATTATAATGATGAAAAGTACAGTGAAAGATTAGTATATGAGATTAAATATATCAATTAGACCATGTTAGGTACATATAGCAGATATCTTTCTCAGGTTTTTTTTAATCAGTTAAAATCCCATGAGAATATGGAGACGGGACTAGCTGTAATACATTCTATATAATAAGTATACAATTCTGCGCTGTTAAATTCCAGTCTCTGTTGGTGAGGTCTCTGATACGGACAATACTCGTTTAGATATTATCACGACTTGGTAGATTCCGGCAACCATAAAACAAATAAAAGCCAACAGCAAAGTGGCAATTGTCGCTCCTAGCTTCGATGTGTATTCGAGCGGCGAGGTCCAAAGAGCCGCCAATATTCCACTCATCAGGATTAGAATGGCAGCGAACAATATGTATCCAGAGCTTAATCGTGGTCTTGCATAGCGCAACCAGGCGACGAAACGTTCTTGATTGAAAGCCACAATGATGAAAGGTACAGAGAGGCCGGCCGATATGCTCACTAGTCCCAGTCAGGATGATTTTTGCTCTACTTCTGCAAAATTGTATAAGCCTGACTTACGCATGTATTTGAGAACATAGCTAAGCTCCAGCTTTCCATTCTCGTTTACTGGGAAAACATCAATATTTATGGCGAAAAATGCAGCCATAAAAGACAAAGGGAGCTGTACCTCTGAGTCAGTATATCACTAAGTTGGAAACCTTTGATATTAGTCACACGTACAAACAAAATCGTTACGACGGTAAACAGCATAAGGGTTCTTCCCTGTCTGGTCGATTCTTCTGCCTGTTCGGCTTCCTGTTTGGCGTAGGAGACGGTGGAGAGCGCCTCAGCAATTGTCGCTTGTTTCTGCTTCAAGTCAAGAAGTGACCGAATCTATTCCAATCTGGTCAGCGGGACATATATTATAAAAGGCCTCAGGTCCAAGCTCACGGTCTTGGTCGTTTTGCGTGTCATGCTCTCCATGGTCTCAATTCTTTGCAAGTGAGTGCCTAAAAGTCGATTCCCTTTCAACGACAAGTATTCCCCGTAGAAGTTGTGGTTCGGGTCGTAACCTGGAGGGTCTAAAACATTACTAAGGTCTTGCAGGATAGCTTGTTGATCTTTGAGAAACATTTTCAGGATGATTAGCTCGTCGTGTATGTCCTCAATCTCCACGAGAAGCCCCGCTTCAACTTCAATGCTGAGCTGCCTTTTTACTTCTTCGCCACTAAGAAAGGCGGCCGCACGACAAAATGACTTCAGCCTTCTCGCAGCTTGATCGGACTACTTCTATATCAGTTGGTTGTATGACAACGAATGCCTAAAGTTGTGCACTTACTACCCTCCCTATCGACCGCTCAAAGAAATCAAAGAACTGATAGTCGCTTGGTATGTCGTGATGATCAAAAACATCGGCGCAGTGATTTGTAATAACACTTGCAAGCTCATGAGTAGACGAGATGGGGGCTCTAGACGGAGTTCGTAAGTAGCGAAATATATTATGTTGGACGTTGAGAGGACGGTATTTCATGTCAACGTTATAATCCTCGGTATCATCGCTCACGTTACCGGTCCAACTAGGCTCGCCATGTCGCGTTGGTTTTGGTTGCTGGAAAGAGAGAGCCAACTCTGCCACCCAATGCCGTGTCCTCTTGGTGTTTCGGTTCCGAATCCATGAGGCTTGAGCCTTTGATTTACTTTGTACCCTTTGACCGTCGGGCTCCGGGATAACACTTGCTTCTGGGGTGATTAGCCTGGTCGATGCGGCATCGCCCGTCTGGCTGTCAATACTAGCAGGTGCACAAGTGATGATCGTATCTATTTGGAAGTTGTCAGTTCGAGGTACATATCCGCAGACGGGTAGCTCTACTCACCTCCATTAATAATCCACAACCACAGTTGGTCCACCATGAATATTTTTGGCTCTTTTAGCGAAGCCAATCTCGCGTACCTATACACTACCTGATCCTTATCGCGTTCGAGGGTATCGAGATGGGTATAGAAGTACTGGTCGAGTGTGCGTCGTGTTTGCAGTGAAGGACCTTTACCTGGAGATCCTGTAGTTAAGTATCCCTGTACAAGGTGATTGTATAATAATTCAGGATCGTCGGGGACATCCTGGTTCCGATCCGTTGTCCTAGGGGGCTCTTGAGATCGATTAGTCTGTTTTCCTTGGTCGTTTCTTGTTTTTTGTTTACTTGTGTTGGACTGCAACACATTTTTTATTATAGACACCATTGCCTCGTATCTGTTGTGAGTTTCAAAATGCAGATATGGTACCTGGGATGATTTGTGAGCTAGGTTAATAATCTTGCTACATTTTTAGGGAGCACACACAAATGCCATGATATTTTCCTGAGTGGAATCCTCGCCGTCTGGTCCGACCTTATGAGCGAGTAATGAGTATTCCTTCCAATTAACACTCTCGGATGAGATTCTTACTTTGAAGGAACGGCAAGTAGGTCTCATATACGACAAAGGGGTCATTGCTGTCGAGTGAAGCCTATCACGGCCCCCAGATAGGCCGGCTAGTGATTTAAATGTCTCTGATAATACCTGGGATGATGGTTTTGTCTCAACCATATGTCTTCGCATCAAATCCTGCGATAATATCAATATGTCATGAGCTGTGAGTGAATATGTGGTGATCGCAATGTAGTGAAGCTGCCTACCTCTACCCATTCCAACTGTAATTAGTGAGCATCTCTCTTCAGTGATTTTAGGTGACAATCAGGCCTACATTGTTTTCTGGCAGATGGTACCACCTAAAGTCCCGCTTGTTCCCACCGTATGAGCTTTGTTGCGGTGCTTCCATTACTATCTGTGGCCCGTAAAGGAGATCGTATATTGAGAGACTCTTCTCCATCCGATACTCGAATGATCCGCCTATGAAAAAGTCTACCACGGTTGCCTGGTAGCCATGGGAGGCAATTGTTTTGTCTTTATTATACTCTGGGGTACGGATCGGGGTGAAAACCGGACTATGGCTTTGTGTCCTGGTCGTCGTAGGAGGGCCCTGTAGCAATTGGGTGGTCTGGAGCAGAGCCATAATCTCTTCGTCTCCTGTGGCATAACTCAGTGCAGTAGCACCAGACCTATCTCTTGATTCCTTGTCGGCTCCATACCTCAATAAGAGGTGTATCATGTCGATATTGCGATTTCTGACGGCTTCCATAAGAGAAGTATTGCCATTCCTATTTACAGCGTCGATATACGCACCTTTTTGGAGAAGCATCTCCGCTATTTCAACGTGATTCCCCCCGATAGCCTTGTGCAAAGCTGTTGAATATGTTGCCGACTGAGGGTTGAACGACTCAACGTCGGCACCTGCGGTGAGTAGAAGCTCAACTGCCCGTTGACGACCTAACCCGGCCGCAAAGTATAATGGCCGCACCCCATTTTCATCTGCTATATTAGGGTCTTCTCCCTGTTCTAGAAGCCGGTACAGAGTTGAGATATTGTCGTCTTTAATTGCCTGGTGTATATGGAGTAATTCAGGCGCGTCGGCGAAGCCAGTAAGCTCTACATTATCCCTTTCCACTGAGAAGTCGAGCACTGTGTCGACTGAAGAACTTCCTATCGTTCCCCGCTGTTGTTGAGTACGGATGACCGGTAAATTCTTATAAACTTCAACGCTTTGTAGGTTGATGTTTCTGTCCGATATCTGACTAATAGCCTCCCTACTCCGACTCGGGTGATTTTCATTCTCTTCGAAAACCTGATTTGTCCCTGCCTGGGTTTGGGCATCTTCGTAGAGTGATGATTGACTTTCTGTTTCTAGAGGCTTTGATGCAGCATCGCCGTTCGACTGTCCAGACGTATCCGGTGCGGTGCAATCACTAGGTTGCTCATCCATCAGGAAGTGTACTGACCATAAATTAGTATAATTGATAAATCCCGAAACTCGACACCTTGAGTGTAAGAACCCCGACAACTCAGCCTTGCTTGCTAATAAATAACAAGACCCCTAATAGTATCAAGTGTGTACCCATTTGGGAAAATTTTGCCCGTGAACTCTTTGACATGATATGTACCTAGATATAATAGCAATCGCAGCCAGAACCTACACTAGAACCGCTGTCCCCTTTTTCATTAGCTTAAGTCTCCCATATTACCATTCGCTAGCTACACACGCATCTTAGATGCATCTATGCCTGTCAAAAAACTGGTAAAACCCTCGTTCAGGATTTTACTTAAACTAGGCGCGTTCCCACCAAAGTGGCTCTATTGTCTGTATATCGTAAAGAAAACCAATAGGACAATTGCAAAGATGAGGGGTAACTAATCTAATATTACCTATGCAGGTAACATTTGGCGAGTTGATTTTCTGTATTGATGTATTAGGTAGCTGACGTGTCTTGGCACCCATGTTACCCTTTTCCCAGGACATGCATACCTTGAAGCTGAGGCTGGCTAGTCTATTATCTAGGCTTACCTATGTACCTACACTCGTTATATGGAATGTTAGCAGACCCAAATCTAGGTAGATATGCTAAAGAAATCATTTTCCTCCTCTGACCTATTTCTCCCTGGAGCACTACTTAGTAGCCCTCCATAATTGTTCAACATGTTTCGAGTCTTGTGGCAGAGGGTGATTCCACCTGTGTCATATAACCACATCCTTATGATGTTTAATATCTGCGCGATAGTCTTCTGGTGTCAGTTTAGCCCCCAAGGGACGCATGCTTCAAAGTCAAACCAAACTAACCTTTGTCTTAGCATTCTTGCTTGCCTCATGCACCTCTTCTAATGATCTCAAGAACGTCCATTTAGTCTCTCTTGCATATAAGAGTCCGGCTGCAAGCACATCTGATGATCCACTGCTACTGAATTCAAATGTCAGCCATATACTTTCAGAGCAATTATATAACAGTGAGAAGATGATCCAGCAAATCCATGTGGGTTATCTGTCAATCTGCATGGCTCTCAACTCTGGCATATGGGTTTGTAGCAGCGATGCAGACGAACTAGCAACGAGCGTGAAGGAAGCAGGTGATGGTGATCCCTTGAATCTCTTAAGATTTGCCGATAATCTCCGCCAGGGCGTGGTATTCTATGCGTTAATGTCCGTACAATATATCGATGGTCCCTTTTCTTTGGCCTTTATCTATGTTCTCCTGAGAAATCCATAATGCTAATCGTTTTCGTAGCATTATCGCCATCATATTGACATTTCTTTCTTTTCTGTTATTGGCTACATTCCCGGGGTGGCAAACAGAGGAAGATAGCGAAGGATCAGAGCGCGAGGTCAAGCCGTTCCCGCCGCGTCCTATCACGATGACCATAGCAGCACTGATGTCGATAGCATCTGCGCTTGGATTTGTATCTGCCTTTTGGCAGCATATCGGAGCAGCTGGTGCGTCGACTTTGCTGAAATTACTCACTTACGACATGGCAGAAGCTCAAATCGGCGCCGCAGCCATGACTCTGGGCTGGCTTGGAGCTTCGTGTGCCTGCGTCACAACCATAGGTATGATCCATACGCCTTCTACGGCTACCGGTATATATAAACCCAACATTGTGAACAAGCTAACTTGCTATGGCAATAGGTATGGTAATAATGATATTATCCATACAATTGTTAAGCCAGTTGACTTCATGAAAATTTTTTTTTTTTACTTTTTTACTTTTTTTTTCTTTTGCGTACAGGAAAGGAAGAAAAAGGCACGGTCACATGTACTTGAACTGCAGTAAAAGGAGAGAAGAACACCTGCTCCGCCAGGGTATCTCTTTCATGGTGGAAACTTGATTGCACGGGAAAACCCCGGTTGTTCTCTATGATGTAGTGTACACAAATATAGATGAGACTTTACATCATAGAAATCGGCCATAGCCGTCAGCGTTGGCGCATTATTCACCTATTTATCGCAGTCATTATCCTGAATGGATAGCAGAACACCTAGGTTGGCTGCCCATCAGTTCAAGTTTATTGAATCATATCCCCTCTAAATAGACCGCCCATGCTACGATCAAACATGGGGCGCATTTTCATCACCGGCTCCTCTGATGGTCTTGGTCTCATGGCTGCTAAGAAGCTCATCGCAGATGGACATACCGTTTACTTGCATGCCCGGAATCCCCGTCGTGCAGAAGACGCAAGAAGTGCATGTCCTGGTGCTGCAGACGTCTTACTCGGAGACCTGTCTTCAATTCAGGAGACTAAGATGCTAGCCGAGTCCGTTGCCAAGCTCGGCTCGCTAGATTGCATCTTCCACAACGCAGGGTTATATCTAGGGCCGTATCGCGAGCAGGCTGAGGGCTACCCTTCCGTCTTTGCAGTCAATGTCCTAGCACCTTATATCCTTACTTGCTTAATCCCGCTACCAAAACGGCTCATATATGCGAGCTCCGACAGTCACTGGGGCGGGAATGCCACGGATTTGAGCGATTTCGGATGGCGGAAGCGAGGAAAGGACGGGCAGTTCAGCGCCGGTAGTGCTTATGCTGATACCAAAATCTACAACACCATGTTTGCGTTTGCATTTGCACGTAGATTTGGGTCTAAGGGTGTAGTAGCACATTCTGTCGACCCCGGCTGGGTTCCCACCAAGATGGGAGGCCCGGGTGCTACGGGAAACATTAAGGAGAGCGAGAGACTCTATGTTATGCTTGCTGAAGGCAGTGGTGAGGCAGAGGGTATGAATGGCTGTTTTTGGGAGAATGGCTATAAAGGTCCCGCAGAATCTAAGCAGGATGCTCAAGATGAAAGGGCGCAAGACGCCTTATTAAAGAAGTTAGAAGAAGTGACGGGGATTCGAGTCCCCCAGTGAATACACTATAACGGAGAGAAGCTCCTATCATAATGGTCATTGAAAGGATTGAACAGTTTCCCATGGTATAAAAAACAAACAACATTCTAGGCTGTATCACTCCCATGACGACGAACTAATTCGTCCATACCAGGAGATAATCTAGGAACGCTTCTCGAGGTTAAATCTTAACCCTTTCTGTCGAGGAAACCAGCTTCCCACAACTTCCCATTCGCTTTCAAGGTCCGTCAGTCGAATCTCAAAGTGGTTGATAAGTGTCGCAACAATTTTATAAATCTCCATCCGTGCGATGTAACGACCGAGACACACACGAGAACCGCCGCCAAATGTCAGGTCCGCGGCGCTATAACGCTTCATCCTTTCATGGAATGCATCTTCACTTTCTGTCTCACCACGCAGCCACCGTTCAGGTCGAAACTCATCCGCGTCAGGGCCCCATACATCTTTATTGCGACCCAGCACGTACGGGTTGATGCCTACTTTGGTGCCCGGAGGAATATAATTTCCACCTGATAACTTCAGACCAGATTCAGGTACATATCTTTCCAGGAGCATACAAACACCAGGGTGTATACGCATTCCTTCACGTACTGTAGCGTCGAGATCTATAACGACAGAGAAAGTTAGAGAGCAACTACATTGTTTAGGATCGATTTAGACTGACATGGTTGCGCTCGAGCCGATGCATAAGGTGCTGGTTCTTTCATTGTCGCAGAAAGGATCTCTTCTTCCAACCGACGATAAACTGGGGGGTTTCTTAAAGCGTAATAAAATATTGTACGTATTGTGATTGCCGTAGTGTCAGCCCCGGCTATTAGAGTAGTGAGCAGATTCATCACAATATCAGTTTCGGTAATGTCAGGGTTGGAGCTCTTGACATCGACGAAATGTTGAAGATAATCAGGCACATCGGAATATTTAGGCTCCTTGGCCATTAGCCGCTTAGCAAGATGCTCAGTGGCAATTCGAGTGACATTCTCCAGATTTGGTGGGCCAATACGCATGATAGGGTTCTTGTCCAAAAGGTAATCTAGGAAAGGAATCTGACCGACGGCAGCGAAGCTAGTGTAATACAAATATCAGTTATTTCACTTGAGTCTAACAGGAATATTGGAGTCTTACTAGTCTAAGGACTTATCTGCAATGTCTAGCGAGTGATCGAAATCATAGCCCTTGTCCATGTAACCAAAAGGTTGGCTAAATGTCAGAACGCCAACAATATCCCAGGCGCCTAGTACTTCGTCAGGGAATGTCGGAATAGTAAACCCGTCGTTTTGATATTAAAAAAAGTTGGAGTACTTACAAAATGCGATCCATTCTCCTAGGTCGAAAGTCTTTCCCTGATAGCGATTCTCTAGATGGTTACACATATTCTCGATCACTCTATCCATCAGGATTTCCTTGGATAACACGTTGCCCTGTCCAAAGAATTTGGCAACAGGACGTTTCATGCGAGCATGTTTCACCGGGTCAATCTCGCTGAAAAGTTGGTATGTTATCTTCCCGTCGATGATTACGCTGTTATTCTGATAGAAGTCGGTCTATTGGTGAGAACGCCTGGTTAGCAACCTGTTTCAATGGATGATCATAAATATGATTTACCTTCTTCCAGACCGCATCCGAGCTGTACAAAGTCTTTACTAGTTCAGGGGTATCAAGATCCAGCAGTGTTGGCCCAATACGAAGGATTGGTCCATACTGGTCATGAAGCTTCTTGATGTGGATATGGTAGCTACCGGTTCGTACTAATCTGAATCTCCACCAATTTGTCCATTCTTTTTACTCAGATGCGGTTAGAATTTATTATATAATAATGATAATAAAAGAATGACAGTGTCTCATATATCATATAGCTCAGCTGTATGCTTACTTGCCAGAAAGGGGCCGGGGTATCGCTTCAATGGCGATGATAACTCTGATATCACCAACCAAGCGAGTGCGATAGCGATTCCAAAGACAGCGACTATTTTGACAGAGCCATCCAGAAGATGGTTTGCTAAGTAAATGTAACTGAAACGAGATTGATTCATTGCAAACGTCCGTAAATAATAATGTTCTTAGTTGATAGTCTGGCACCTCGCCCCATAAAACACGCTTGCTGACAATAACTTGGAAAGAGAACATAACAATAGTTGTGCGGCTTCCCTCTTTATAATGGCGACGTCCTAGGGAGTAGTTAATAATAACACAGAAGATAAAATAGTCTATGTGTAAAATCGAGTCCTACGGTAGCTTTACACTAAGGATCGTCCAAGATTTACCACGTTGTATCGTAGGATTTCCTGTTGGGACTAATACGATGGTATGACTTTCCTAGGGGCAATGCTGCCAGTCACATCAGTGATCCGGGGTTATTGTGTCACGAAATAATTGCACGAGATACAGACTATTTATGCTTGCGTGTAACGGTTAGAGCCTATTTTGGGAATATCAATTTGCAGGGACCGATGAGATACTAGCCCGTATGCAGCTGTGCAGTATGCTGCATGTGTAGGGAATTAAATCATGTTTCAAACTATTTTATTGCCTAGCACTCGATTTTCTACTATGTGTTATCTAACCGGAGTATAGTTGTCTCTATTTGGACCATAACAGCTAAATGCAATTGGATTTATTCATAAGTCTATTGATACTACCCCAAAAAAACCTGACATCGATATTTGTTGACGGTACTGGGGTGTCCAATATCCATTGGTCAAGATGACAGAAGTTTCGGGTAAGGCTACGAGGTAATGGTCATTCAACAGAGGCAAATACCAAGATAAACAGACGATTTTCCCAAACCAATTCCTTTTCCTCGATAGACGATGTCATGGGGAAGGCGAAGCCCTCCAAGGATTATTGTCTACCTTTCTATCAGGAGCGGTGTACAAGATCATGAGATACATAGCAGCACATGGCCCCCAGATAACCAGGGAGCTTTTCAAGTATAAGCAACGGTATTACAAGTAGTTATATTTATATTGTCTCACACAACGCGATTGAGGCTGCCTAAGTTCGGGCCATGTTCCCCCTGACACTACCTTGATTAAGAGAAGCTCCCTCTCGCAAGCAGCATGTGTAGTTGCTATATTCGATTATGACCAGGACTCTATACTATAATTCAGTGCGGCACATTCTTGACAAGGCCGTGGCATAACAAATTACTGCCAGGGGCGGTGAATCCATCAAGGTTACCGAGCAGCACGTGCTCTTATGGAACAAGGATATTATTTCTAGATGTAAATGTCTAAAGTTCAGCTAGATGCCTCGTGACACTTGCCGAGCTTAGTGAGATCAGTGTTATTTCACACCGTGTTGCTGACAACGAGGCGCAATTTCTGACATAAATCATCGTTGTAACCTGTTTACACCTACAAAATCCGGTTTCCAACGTCTTTTTGTCAGGGCACAATAGTTTCCTTGTTGAAAAGAACCCCATATATACTCCTTTGGCTGCATGACAAAAAAAACCTTTTCTTGCATTAATCATCTGTACGCAAGCTATTATTAATGGCTGCGCAGGTGCACTATTTAATTTATTAATAACGCTAATAATTTTAGCTTAAAAAGTTCCATATTAAAAAAAGCAGTTTAAGTAAAGTTAATTACGCTTTATTTAAATGCTATTTATAATATTATTACGTTTTATTATAATATTGCTATAACGGGCTAAGCCCGGTATTTAAAGAATTAGCTTATAAAACTAATTTACCCGATAAGCGCGTTAAAAGCTTATAAAACTTTTTTTAACTGCGCACATATAAATAGTTAATTTTTTTATGCTTTTAAATAAACTTTATTAAAACTTATATAGTAATACTGTTTATAATAAGCTTATTATATATTTAAAAACATTAAACTATTAGCTTAAAAATATATTTAAATAAACTTTAACGTTAATAACAAACATACTTTTATTTTTAAATATAATAAAATTAACACAGAAAAGTCTCTCTCGTGGGGTCAATTATGTGTATGGTGTGTGAATTATGATGTTGTAAAGGTCAGCAAGAGGGGTTGTGGGTCGCTGACCTGGCTATATATAAGGTTTGCTATCGCTAACCACGTGACTAACCCCCCGTAACCCTAACGTTCCGTATCAAATGCCGGCGACACAGAAAAATTAGCTGCCCTCAGCTATCACCATCCACCATTCCATTCACAGGGGTATCGTGTGTGATTGTCGGCAGTATGGCCAGGTCGGCTACAATAATCTGTATGGCCAGGTCGGCAGTAGGTAGGGGTAGGTTGGTTGTATGTAAGGGTTGGTTGGCGTAGTAACCAGGTATTAGAAATAGTCGGCAGCGCGCGAGAAAGAAAGTCGGCTGCGGGGGTGAAAAGGTTTGGTTTGGAAATGTCAGCGCCAGCGCACAGAGAGGTCGGCAGCACGGCTTTATATTGGTCTGGTTGTATGGGAGTCAGGGCTGCGCGAGAGAGAAGGTCGGCAGTGGCTCAGGTGGTCTGATGTATGGGAGAGAGTCGGGGCTGCTGGAGAGGTCGGCAGCAGGGCTCAAATAGTCGGTTGAGAGAGTCTGCGGCTGTACGCGAGAGAAGGTAGGTCGGTGACAGTGACTCGAGATAGTCGGATGTATGGGAGTTAGGCCTGCTGGAGAGGTCGGCAGCAGGGCTCCAGATAGTCGGTTGGGAGAGTCTGCGGCTGTACGCAAGGGAAGGTCGACGTAAGTTGACTCGGTGTACTCTGGTTGGTTTTCTTTAACCGCGAGTTATAGCATTGCAGCGCGAATTAAAGAGAGGTTGAAATCGCCGTTATCACATGCTTTCAAGCCTATCCAGGTGGTTGGTTTGGAAGGTCAGCGACTGAAATGTCCAACTTAAAGCCGTCACTTCAACACATATTCCAGTCGGTCGGCAACAAAAGAATAGCAAAAGCCCCCTCGCAAGGTCGACGATTAGGTAACGACGACCTTGCCGGTTGCGAGTGCATTTATGTATGCGTATGACTTTCCTGACGGTCGGCGACATTTTTTTAACTAATGCCGGCGACAAAAGCTCCGTTAGGATTTGCTGCCGCGGCAATAGAAAAAGGACATCGCCCTCGATGCCATCGCCCGTAAGGAGTCTGGCAACGAGAGGTCATACCCTGTGGTTGCCGTTAGGCAATAGTTGGCTTCTTTAACCGCGAGTTATTGCAACCTTGCAGCGCGAATTAAAGAAACCGTTAACCTTAGGCCTGGTCGGCGGCCTGGTGACTACACCGTAGTCAAACTCACCGCACCATTTAACACAGAAAAGTCTCTCTCGTAGGGTCAATTATGTGTATGGTGTGTGAATTATAATGTTGTAAAGGTCAGCAAGAGGGGTTGTGGGTCGCTGACCTGGCTATATATAGGGTTTGCTATCGCTAACCACGTGACTAACCCCCCGTAACCCTAACGTTCCGTATTAAAAATTAATAAAATAAACATTAGTATTAATTATAATTATTATATATAAATAATATAATATAGCTTTTATTTATTTTAATAATAATATTAAAATATAATTAATTAAAAAGTTTTTATTAATTAATTTAATAACTTTTTAATTAATATTAATATTAAATATAAATATAAT
>JAJNNV010000108.1:0-54316 GCA_022544895.1 Biscogniauxia sp. FL1348 | reverse complement strand
TTTAAATAAATTTAATTAAATTAATTTATAAATTAATTTAAATTTATACGCTTTAAAATAAATTAATTTATAAATTAATTTAAATTTATACGCTTTAAAATAAATTAATTTATAAATTTAACTTATTTTATAAAAATTTAATTAAATTTAATTTTAAATTTAATTTAATTTATAAAAACTTAATTAAATTTAATATTAAACTTAATTAAGTTATTTTTATTTTTTTTAAATAAAGCTTTTTTATAATTAATTTTTTTAAATAATATTATAATTAAATTTATAAAGTTTTATTTAAATTTATATAAATTAGTTTAATTTTAATTAAAAGTAAATATATTTATATAAGTTTATATAAAATTATTAAATAATAAAAAAAAATAAAAAAGCGTAAACTACTGTATAAATTTATTAACATTTTATTTATATAAATTAATATAAATAAATTTAAAATAATAAATATTTTTTTTAATATAAAAATAAAAGTAAAAAAAATAAAAAGTTAAATAATAAAATTAAATAAAATAATAAAATTAAATAATTAAATAAAAATTAAATTTTTAATATATACGCTATATAATATTATATAATTATATAATATTAAAAATATATAAATAACTTTAAATAAAATAAAAAAAATATTAAATAATATAAAATTACGTAAAAAATATAAATAACAGTTTTATTTAATGTAAAAAAATATGCGCGCAAATATATAAAAATAAAAAAAGTTTATTTATAAAAATATAAATAAAAAAAAAAAAAAATTTTTTAAAATTAAATAACTGTAAAAATAAAATATAACTTTTTTTATAACGTATATAAATTACTTTGCTTAACTTAAAAGCTTAAACTTTAAATACGTATTTAACTACATAACATTTTTATATATAAACTTTAAATAATCTGTACGTATTTAATTACATAATACTTTTATACATATTTATATTATTATTTTTAATTAAAATTTATTAGGCGCTTGCGCTTGATTAACGATAGCTAGTAAGTAAAGAGTTACAGGGTGTGCAAATCTGAGTCCTTGGTCCACCGCCGAAACTGCTTTCCAAACGGGATGAAGGTAGCCAGTCCGACAATGCAAATGCCCACCGTGCATCCCATAAGCATCAGGACGGGACCCAGATACCCGTCTCTCGCGGCCCAGTCGTTGAAGTAGAAGATCATACCGAACTGACAATATGCGGTCAGCTTCGATGTTACACGAGGAGAATCACATGCACATATATGTATGTATGTAACCCTAAGGGGGAGGGGGAGGGGGGCGCGCAAATCAGAGCTCGACTTACCCCAAACGTGTTCTTCACAATGGTCGCCGCGATCATGATCTCCCCGGGCAGCGTCTTGTAGCAGTCTATGGCGTAGGCGATGGCGATGGCAGGGATGCCGACGACCTGGAGGCCGACGAGGGTGTAGCCGAGGATGACGACGGCCTCCCAGGGCCACCCGCGCTGGTACCCGAGGGCGACGACGACCATGCCGACGACGTTGACGCAGACGTAGGGGACGAGGGCGGGGAGGCGCATCTCGGCCTCGAGCACGCCGCGGCGGCCGGGGCGGCGCGCGCGCCGCAGCGCCACCGCGTCCGAGAAGGGCCCCGCGCTGACCAGCCCCACCCCCGCCCCCGCCGCGAACGCAAGGTTCACGTACCCGATCCGGTCCGGCCCGAACCCGTACCGCGGCCCCCCGAACACCGGCGCCTGCGTCAGGTTCAGCCCCAGCAGCGCGTTCGCCGCGAGCCCCATCGCCAGAGACGCCCACGTCACGATCGGGTACAACACTAGGATCCGCAAAGGCGACGCTACGTCCCGCACTAGCGCCCGCATCCTGCCCCCTGGGTGCTGGGGGAACAACCGCGGTGCTGGGAGGACGGAGAATTGCAAGGGCGTGGGGCGGCCGGTGGGGTTGGGGGTTGGGGTTGGGGTTGGGTCCGTCGCCGGCGGGGACTGGGGCTGGTGTGAGGAGGTGGAGAGGTGCTTGTCGTCGGGTTTGGGGGACGGGGAGGTGGAGGTGGAATCGGGGCTGACTTCGTCTTTGGTGATGGTAGGGCTGAGGGTGGTGGAGGAGGAGGAAGGAGGGGAGAGGGAGGGGGAGGGTCGGTTGTATTTAGTCTCGGGATGGGCTACGAGGAGGAATACGAAGCTTGCCTATGGGATTGGGGGAAGGATTGTTAGGTATAGGTATTTTAATAAAAAGATGGTGGAGGGGGAGGGAGAAAGGAGGGGGGGGGGGGTATTGTTGAGTACTGACTCCTTGTAGTATTGTGCAGACCCAGAACTAGAGAGAGTTGTTAGCTTGAATGTCTTGAGCTTGAAGAGTGTAGGTAGGCAGGTTGGTTTAAAAGAAAAGGCCCAGGAATGAAAGGGGATACATACAAACCATCTCCATGATATCTGGGCTGCGATGGCCCCAGAGATGATAGGGCCGAGGAAAAGACCTAGGAAGTACGCCCAGCTACTATTGTGAGTACACCATTCCTTTTTAAATGTTTCTCTGCGATCGTGTTATATTCACTGGTTTGACTTACAAGTAAAGCGCCATACTACTCCCCCTCTGATGCTGGAACAGCAAGTCGGCGATGACCATTGGCATGATGCTCTCGTTGGCGGCGGCGCCTAGACCAGAGACAACGCGGGCGGCGATGAAGCTTGAATACGAGGTCACGAGCCCCTGCCAGACATTGGCCAGGATGCAGACGAGGCTGCAGACGAGGATGACGGGCCGGCGGCCGAGTACGTTGGCCGCGGGCACGATGAGGAAGTTGGCATACCCCAGCGTGATGGCCGCGGCGCCGAACAGCATGTTCACCTCGGGCAGGGTCTTGTGGAACTCGTGCTCGAAGATCTGCGTCATGGGCGCGATGGCGAGAGGTGTCATGATGCTCACAAAGACAAAGACGGACTGGTTCACGAGGATGATGGTCTTCCATGTCTTGCTCCAGTTCTGCGCGTGAGGTTAGACAAGCTAGCTCTGTGAGAATAGTATAGAGATAGAGAGCAAGATATTTTCTTACCAAAGGGTCATCAGGGTGACTAGTGGGTTGTGGGATGAGAACCAGGTCATTTTCCGTCCTGATCTCGCCATCTTCGCCGCTGGTATAGATGACAACGGTACCTGGGATAATCTCGGGATGAGCCATGTTTTCAGAGACTTTACTCTACGCTGGTGGTGAGTCGCGAATATTAGAGGTATGGAGGACCCTGGTCCTCCCACGCACGATGCTCAAAGCACTCAAATCGGAATAGAAAAGTGTCTGTTTCCAGTATGTACAGCTCAAGCTAGCAGTGTGTTGTAATAGGGATGAAATAGTAGAGCCCAAAGCGAGATGGAAGTGAAAACAGCTAAATACAGACCAGTCTTTGACGGAGTCTTTGACGTAATATAAGAGGACTGTCTAGGTTAAGGGGAGGGAGATGATAAGGACGACGTTTTGAGTCAGGCGTTCAAAGGGGGATGAGCATTTTATGTATACATAGGTAGGTAGTTACCACTATAGGTCTCCGCGAGACATCGAATACTACGAGTATAAGACGCAAACGGCTCCCTTGCGCGAGCCTCAAACACTGCCGAAGCTCCTAGTCTCATATGCAATAGACTTTTTTCTGACAGGTCGGACGAACCTCACGTCGTGTAATGATTTACATGTCTACCTCCTTATCAGCCATCCAATGGGGACACTCCAGATGGTTTCAACCTCGGCGGAGCTTCTCCTGCCTATCTATAGTAAGACACCGCATTTCGTGGCTTTAATCTTCAGTAAACTTCCCCTCGCCTGCGCCACCTGAAGTTGGGAGTATCATATAGTCCTAGTCAGAGTGCTCATATGTTGTGTCGTGATTGGTTCGTATGGCGCAGACGTGTGTCGGATGTCCGGGCTCTGCCCAACGATTCGCGACGGGTGGCTGCCTCTGAGCTATGTACAAGAGTCCGGAGGGACGCGAGGACCTTCCTAGATACGTGCTTAACGGTTAGATCTGGCAGTAGTACAACGTAAAACTGCTGAACAGCATTGGCGAAGCACTGCAGGCTCGACAGCATGTCAAGGACTTTGGAAAGAGACAGGGGGACAGGCCACTCCCGATGATAGGGAAGTAATGCCACATCCTCCGAAGTCAGTGACACAATTCTTGCGCCACCGAATACAAAGCATAGGTTATAATGTATCGTCTATTAGAAAGTCTCAGAGAGCCTATGGGCTGTAGTGATCTTATGGGATGTCCTAATAGTGCAACTTCCGATTTACCACGTTGATCAAGGGCTTTCCTGCCGCCAGATTCCCAAGGTTTGTCTCCAGAACGTCCAGTAGGCGACTGAAATACGTATGGCTCTTCCAGCTGACATGAGGCGTGATGAGAAGGTTCGGTGCCTTCCATAGCGGGTGATCACTGGGGAGAGGCTCCGGGTCCGTGACGTCTAGCGCGGCGCCGCGAATCTGGCCTGTTTCAAGCGCCCGTATCAGTGCCTCCTGGTTGATGTGGCCGCCTCTTGCAATATTCGACACGAAGGTCTTCTTCTTGCTGAGGATCTCAAATTGCTCATCTGAGATGATTTGCCTTGTTTCTGCGGTTAACGGCAAACAGATGACCAGGATGTCGAGGTCCTGGCCGAGGAATTGGTTCACGCTCACTCGGTCAGCACCGTGGAACCACTTCGCAGGGAGAAGTCCGTCCGGATCACCGGTCCCGGGTAGACAATAGCTGTCGTCCTTCCGAGACTCGGGGGTTGCCCGCTCACTACGGGTATACGCGTAGATTTCCATCCCCATCGCGGTAGCTAGTCGCGCGCATTGCCTTCCGATAGCACCGTAGCCCAGAATACCCCTAGGATGTGTGGTAAGTAAATTCCCTTGTTTGACCCTGACAACTTAGTAAGAGAAGGTACTCACATTCTCAGACCTGGCGAGTCCTCGACGGGGTATTCGAAGAGGTTGGGCCAGGTACCCGACTTCATGAGGGAGGCATATTTTAGGAAATGATGCTGATGCGATAACCACGTGCCTATTACCCATTCGGCGATCTGTGGTCTTCACGCCTTGTTATGTCAGCCCTTCTAGCTACTTAATCTCTCCACCCCAATAGCCAGAGGCAACAACTTACGCATGAACACCATTTGCGGTGCAGAAAACTACCTTCTCATCCTGATAAGTTGGATGGCCGGGCCACTTGTCGACGCCCGCTGAGATGAGCTGAATGAAGCGAAGGTTTGGCAGCAGATCAGCTGGAAGAGGGTATGTGAATGCAGCAAGTAAAGTGACCCCATCCCACACGGAAGAAGGAATCTCGTCGGACTTGGCGAACGTCCCATTCTCTTTCTGGGCGTTGAACCAACGAACCTCGAGACCGGGATGCTGGCTCTTAATGCGCTCGGTCCATTCGGTCTGAGGATCTCCAGGCAGGAATATTAGGAGTATGTCTTTGCTCAAAGGACCAGCCTTCTTGGCTTCTGACATAGTGCTAGAAGCCGGGACACCCCCTCCCTGGTAAAGTCGGACCGCAATTGAGGATGCCTGATTGAGATTGTGTATGGCAAAGGTGAGATGCCCGATCGTGATCGCAAGCCGTCTTCCAGTAACTGGTATAATTAATGTGCTCAGCTATGTAGGCTGGTTAGTCCACATGGGAAATTATCCCATCGAGAATGAACTGGGAGTTTTCTTTATCAATGTTATGTAATTCCCTCGATGAAACTGTCAAGAAAGCTGGATCTGAGTAACAAGACCTTGAGTTTACCTAGGTAGCCCCGGCCTACCAGACCCAGTTCTCCCTCCTATAAGGTAGGTAGGTACTACATTATTAATCCTATTATGATAACTATGGAACCCCTCCTACCTGCCCCCCCCCTGCAGGTTCCAGTACGTCTGGTAACTGGTCTAAAGGCAAAACATACATCAAGTAAAGGACACCCTTGGTAGGAAATCCAGCTACCCGACGTATTTGGGTAGGTGATTACAAGATAAGACCCTCCCATTTAAGATGGCATATGCAGGCTTAATTCCGTCATTGACCCTTCTGACCCGACCAGTTACCGACCTCAAATGGCACATCTTAAGGTAGCAGTGCAAGAGCTGGTCTGGCGTATCAGTCAATTATCTGACAAATGAGACACTACGTAGCTAGATCCTATAGTCACGATCCCTGTCATGTTCTCCACGGGTAGTCTAGTCCATGTATGCAATCCTGTATAATTGCATAGGTACTATATGTCGACATTGTTTACTAAAATTGATTTTCACCATGATGGTTAGAAAGTATGTGATTTTGCTGACCACCATATACTCAAAGTATCAGCCTCTATTTCTGATACATATAAACCGTATTCATGCCGACCATCTATGAATAGGGGGCACTATTTCATATATGTAGTCTACATTGGGCATTATATATTCCTTGCCCTATGGGACTGAGCCTTGGAAGCTGGTTTGTATATGGAATAAAGTGAGAAAGAAAAGACCTTAAAGAAACCCACGGAATAAATGTTTTCAAGCGTGAGATAAATAATTAGAACAACTTATATAAGGCATGTTGAAGAAATCGTTGTCTTTCTCAGGATGAGAATATAGGTTCTATTTCGACGCTATACTCGTCACAGATAAGACGATGAGAGAACAATGGACAAAAAATAGCGTCATAGTCCAGGCGAGCAGAATAAGCATTCATGTTCACCATGGGACTTTATATTTTAACAGACCTGATCGACCAACTAGACTAATGAAACCCATTCCAGACTTTAATTAAAGGGAGATTCCAGACACAACCTACCCTTACCCCTTTTCTCTTCTTGTCTTAAAAGGGAGTGCGGCCCTTGGGTTGAAGGCCCATACCTAGGTAGGTAGGTAAAACGTAATGTATACCTACTTGCACTACAAAACCACTCTTCCCATCTAGGATGGGCACGCGCCTTGAAAGAATGTAATTTTTACCCCCCGAGGTAGATGTGCTTATCAATACATTCTAAATATACCCTGCAGGATTCCCATTGAATTGGTTTATGTCAAAACCTGTTAGGTGGCGCTGGAAACCGATCGATCCATATCTTGAAGTTAAGGTCAAGATAGACTAACATAGAATCATTGCCATGAAAACAATGTATTGACGTTTCTTTTACCAATAATTAGAGCCTGGTTTAATATCCCTAAGAACGGTATAATAATTTAACCTATTTCCTTTTTGATGTACACCCCCTCTCCCCTCCCCTCTGGTACATTTGATACTCTATAACCTAGAGGACAGCGCTAAACGTATCCCCCAACCCGGAGGTCTAATGAACACCATAGCCTCAAAATAAGTAAGTATTTTTCTTTCGGCATTTTTATATACATTTTAAACAGCAAGGAAGTCTCCAGGACATTTGTTCATCATAGGGTATATTTATACTCAGCCCCACCAACCCCCCGAGAGTTGCTTCATCGTCCTATCTACAAAGCCTCGATGTCCCCTCTAACCAGCCTTAAAAAGGTGGACTAATCGTCGCAAGCGGGACCGCGCACGTGTTCGCGAGCGCGGCCTTGGCCTCGTCCGTGTCGGCGCTCACGCACGGCAGGCCGACGTCGCCCTTGACGCCGTCGCAGATGATAGTGGCCGCCGCCGTGGTGCCGGCGGTGCCGTTGGCGGCCGCGCACGGCGACGTGATGTTGAAGTTCCGGAACTGGATGTTCTCGCACACGGCGTCCGGGTTCGTCGAGCAGGTCAGGCTCGCCACCGCGGTGCCGTACTTGCCGCTCGTGTAGCCCGAGAAGTTCTCGAACAGGATGTTGGTGATGTTCATCTGCGACGGGTACTTCTCGCACGTCTCCGTGTCGATCTGGAAGGGAGAGAGAGTAAAATATGTCGTTAGTGTTGTGTGTCTTATTTTGATGAGACCTACCACTCCCCCCTTTTTTTTTGTCTTGTTATATCTAGCCCCTGTAGCTTCGTGCTGTGGGATGGTGTCTAATGGCGATGATCCTACCAAAGAAAAGAAAAGAAAAAAAGGGGAAAGGGGTAAAAACTTACATTGAAGTAACACGAGTCGAGAAAAGCCGCGTATTCGTTATTAGCTTGCCAGAAGTTTCTACCAGTGCGTTAATGAAAATCTCTAACTAAAAGTGAGCGATGAAAATAAACAAAGAGCATACCGGAACGTAATATTATCAATGAAGCCGTACCCCACATCCGGGCCGGCCCACGTCTTCAGGCGGGCGCCATGCTGGCCGTTGAGCAGCCAGACGTTCTCGATGACGACATCCCGGATGAAGCTCATCTCGCCGGCGTACTGGCCCACGGAGCCCATCGACTGGCCGTGCGTGCCGTTGCAGTACATGGTGTCGACGTGGATGTTCGTCGCGTTGGACTTGGGCGAGAAGCAGTCGTCGCCGATGTTGACCCAGACGCGCTCGACCGTGACGTCCTCGACGTTGAGCGAGTCGAAGAAGTCGGTGTTCTTGGGCAGCGCCGTCGCGTTGTTGGACACGGCCGTGCAGGCCACGTCCCGGAAGGACACGCCCTGCGACGTCACGATGAAGTTGGTCCAGCACGGCGAGTCCTTCTCGTGGATGCCCTCCATCGAGAGGTTTGTCGCGTTCTCGGCGTAGAACAGGATCGGACGCAGGTATTGGTTGTCTGGGTCTAGGATCTCCTGGCCCGCGAACTCGTTCCACCACCTCTGGCCGTTGCCGTTGAGCACGCCCGAGCCGCGGATCTGGATGTCGCTGCCTCCCCACTTCCAGAACATGATTGAGTTTTGGAAAGGGTGGTAGAAAGCATTGGCTTGCCAGTACGGCGTGTCGTTGGTGAACCTGACTTCACCGTCCCAGTGAACATGGACATCGTTGAGGAACGTAAGGTCTAGCGGCTTGCCGATGATGAACAGCTCATCTTTAGGGAGATAGAGAGTCCCGCCATTATTCGCCTTCTTAAGGCCGGCCAGGAAATCATCGGCCACGTCGTCTGTATCATTGTGCGATGATCGGATCTTGACAATTGGTCTAGAATCGTTATAGCTCGTTAATCTTTTAAGCGAATGCTTCTCACGGAATTCATCAATGCTTCGAGGGACGCCGGCCGGTAGTTTGATATGACTAGCAAATGTGCCAGCAAGTGCTGAGAGTGTTAAGAAGAAGCTTGAGGAACGCATTTTTGGCAAGGTAGACAGACTGTACGAGCAGGTAGGCAAGGAGTGATATAGAGTCCCCCAAAAGACAGGAAAAACTACACGGGCAAGCTACAATTGGAAGAAGAAGCTCAGCTTTTATGTTATCTCAACTATCCTAACTCCATTTTACCCTAATGCCGGATATCGGCTCGTCAAGATCATCAGGGGGCCAAACAATGTGGCTGTTTCCATGACAGATATCCTATAAAATCATACACGGTCCTGCAGCTCAAAGATGCAGCTGCGCATATTGCTTCCACCTATCACGAGGGACCGTCGCGGGCGAGGGGAAGGGGGTTAGGAGCTGCCTTAGGAGATAGGAGGCTCTACCGACGAGCAGAAAGCTTGCCCTTATACAAGCCTTCTGGGTCTCGGTATGTAGGGTAACAGGTGCGGAGATTGTATTCTTTGGGGCTAATCTCAGCGGGCATCATGATTGATGGAAGTATCAAGGGTTCAGACGGAGAGAGGATCGAGATAACTCCGCAGAGTCGCTTTCTTCTCCACACCAGACCTCCCCCCCCCCCAGCCCCAACGGCTCCCCGCACAAGCAATAACAGCAAGGCTAGGACCGGGTCCTGCTGCCGACACCCTTGCAGTCTGTCTCTGTTCACGCTGAGGTAGGGGAATGGAAATGAAGTTGGTTAATTCCGGAGTGAGATGCGAATCTCAGAAACTGTTCGTCTGCCGAGAACGTCGGCAGCTCTATGAGAAACGACGCTAAATACTGACCGGAGCCTTTTTAAAAAGAGGGAGGGTAGGTAGCTTTCGAAGTAGAAAAAGGGTAGTACTTACCTCTGTAGGGTATATAGGTTCGAGAAATAAGTCAAGCTAAATCATATCATACACACGATTATTTGACATGCCCAAAATAAAAATTACCCGATATATGTGTTTTGCCGTCGAAGCGGTTTTACGGAAAGCATCAAAAACATCGTCAATATGAGTTACCAGACAATGGATAATTTATATTCACGGACTCCAATCTAGTATGTAATAAAGCACGCCTTTTCGAACAAAAAAAAGCAAATAGACGCCTCGCATAAAACCCAAGTCTACCCAGGTACGCACTCAGAACGTAAGCATAACCTAGCCTACCTACCAAACCCTACTCGCCTCACAGCTTACTATCCTTCCACACCGGCTTCCTCCTCTCGACGAAGCTCCTGATCCCCTCGACCATGTTCTCGCCGCCCTCGATGCGGCCGTACCAGCCGTCGCGCACCATGTCGGTGGCCTGGACGGGGCCGACGCCCTCCCAGGCCGTCTTGATGCCCTCGCGCGTCACGATGACGGCGTCGGGCGAGTTGGCCGCGATGCGCTCCGCCCACTTGAGGGCGACCGGCAGGACCGCCTCGGCGTCCACCACCTCGTTGACGAGCCCCCAGTCGCGCATCTCCTCGGCGCTGTAGCGCTTGCCCGTCAGCGCCATCTCCACTGTTTCGTGCGTACGTAAAGCATTCACCAGTCAGCGATTTTTCTTTTCTTGAAAAATAAATAATAGGAAATAAATAAATAAAACCACAGCACTTACTAGCACGCTGCCTCCCCACGCTCTGCCCCAGACGCGGCAACCCGCCCGCCACGGCAATGACCCCGATGCTGACCTCAGGCAGCGCAAAGGTGGCCGCGGCCGCGCGGTCGCGGCCAGCGCCGGGGGACCCCTTGGCGGCGACGACGAGGTCGCAGTTCAGCAGCATCTCGAAGCCGCCGCCGAGGCAGGGGCCGTTGACGGCGGCGACGACGGGCTTCTTCCCGGGGCGGTTGCTGAGGCCGCCGAAGCCGGTGGGCGGCAGGCGGCCCTCGCCGGCGCTGGCGGCGGAGGGCGAGGCGTACGACGCGTGCCAGGCCTTGAGGTCGGCGCCGGCGCAGAAGGCGCGGCCCGCGCCGGTCAGCACGGCGGCGCGCAGGGCGGGCTCCGCGTCGTACCAGTCCCACAGCTGGGCCAGGCCGAAGTGCTGCGCGCGAGGGATGGCGTTGAGCTGGGCAGGGTTGTTGAGCGTCACGAGCAGGATGTGCGGCGCTGGGAAGGAGACGAGGGTGTGGGGGACGGGGGGAGGGGGGCTGGTGATCCAGGGGGGTAGGTCGGTGGTGGAAGGTTTGATCATGATGATGGTGGTGGTGATGGTGGTGGTGGTGGTGAATGCGATGTGATGTGAACTAATATGATGTGGTGGATGATGAAGGGTGAAGGAATAAAACGAGTATAAGGTAAGTGATTCAAGCAGCAAACAACAACGATCATTCAAGTTATATCTTCATAGCCGAGTTTGCCTCCCTCAACTCCTCATGAATATTTTTGTTGATACCTAGGTAGGTAATATAGAGTAAGATTGGTTGTGCTTACGGACGGGTATGGTGTTTCAATGGTATTGATTGATGTAAGTTAGTAGGTTGATGCAGTTAGTTGATTGAACACCGTAAAGTTACCGAGAGAGGTCGAGGTTGCTGAACAGCTTAATAGGTAGAGAGTATACATTTATTGTGGGACTCAAGCCTCGGTTAGACAGCCAGGCCGGTTAACTACTCCGCATACCTCAATCAATACCAGCCATTAATCAATCAATTGCATTGATGAAGATTGCTGGCTGGTTATATAGGTAACAACAATACCAGACAGTAACAATAAAGTAAGGTTAACATAAAAGCTGGGCATTTTATTTCAGTACCAGTTTCGCTTTTAGCGCAAAGTCCATCATGACCACTCCGCTCGATAACCCTTATTAAGTGTCATTTCTTCATAGGTAAATAGTAATCCCATTTTAATGATGACTTGCAGCCTATACACATAAGAGGCACTTCCGTGCCTAGCATTAATATTTTTATAACTAGGTAATGGCGAATTTAAAGTCATAAGAGCGCTCGTCTTATTGCTCCTATAACCGGAATTTTCCTGCTCGTGTTATACATTTTGTGCCATGTTAATCAATTGGTGTTACAGCCGGGAGAGAGTCGGGGAACGTATATCACTATGCGGATAGCCCACGCTTCTCACTCTCCGTGAAGAAAATTACCATTCGCCAAAGCTTCATCACCAAGGCTTCAGCCTCGTCGTCCAGGGCCTATGTAATACAGTCAGTCATTTCAGTTCGCTTGTAGGTAAGAATAGGTGTCAGGCATACCTCTGCTAGCTCATCAACCAACTCGCCAGGCTTGCCATGCTTTCGCAAATGCTCTTCCACAACTTCGATGAGCAGTTGTTCCTGCACACCAAGGTACTCCACTAGCTTCTTTTCGACAAAAGGTCGAAGCTTCTCTCGGATGACACTCTCGTCCAGGTAATCCCACTTCACATCCCACTCCCAGAGGCCGTCCTTCTCGTTAGGGATCTCCTGAGCCAGTGCGCGAACGGCTTGATCACGCTCCTCGTCCGACATGGCCGCAGCGGCCGCCGGCTCGAATTTGATGGGAACCAGCTGCCGCCTAGTGGTCGAGTCCTCATCTTCATCTTCAAGCAGACCCTCCACCTCGGCAATGGTCTTCCGCTGAGGAGCCGCGCGTTGTGCGTGTGCTTTCTGCGCGGCCGCACCCAAAGATAGCTTGAAGGGCTGTGGTGCGGAAAGTCCAGCCCTACTGGCCTGCCGTTGCTCCATCTCTTGGGCTTGTCTCTCGAGGAATGAGTCGGCCATGCCCCTAGCCTGCTCCTGCTCCGCTTCCTCCTTGACGCGTTCATGTTCTTCTGCTTGTCGGTCCGCCTCGTCTGCGGCGGCTTCTCTTCCCCTGAAGGCAGCTCTATTCCGAATCCAGGCACTTCGGTCCTTGTAGTACTCCTCCTTCTTCCGCGATGCCTCCACGTCGTCATCAAAGTGCTTGAGACGGTGCAGCATCTCCTCCTGCTTCGCGGCGAGGGACTTCGCATCTGTCGTGTCACGGCCCTTCTCCCGTTCGAGGGCGGCAGTTCGGGATTTCTCTCGGTTCAACCACCGCCGCTCAGCGTCTAGGTAGAGCTTCTCGGTCTCAGCGTTTTGCTTGGCAACTCTCCGGCGCTCGAGTTCCTCGTCGCTAGCCGAATCCTCATCATCGTCCCTACTATAAGACATTCCACCATTAGATGTCCCCCCGTTGACGAAGCTAATGGATCGGTTGTAATCCTTGCCCATGTCGGATTTCTGGCCCTTGGGGCCCGAAGGCGCGTTTGGAACGCCACGAGGACCCAGTGGGATATTATTCGCACTTGAAGGGGGTGGAGATGTTAGTCTCGAAGGTCGGGGAGCACCGTTTCTCTGACGTTCCATGGCTTCGAGTTCTTCCTCCCTCTTAAGGCGTTCCATATCACGTTTGATGCTCCTTTCCCGGAAGGCGGCAATTTCCGCGGCGACGGTCTCTCGCATCTCAGCCGGGATGTCGGCCAGCTCATCGTCCTGCGCCAAGGGGATATTAACCACCTCGACGTTCTCTCCATTTTGCCCCGACGCGTCTCCCATAGAGACATCGCCATCGGCATCCACTCCAGACCGGACGGTAGGGTAGAACAGGTTCTTGATGGCCTGCTTTAACGCACCTCTTGCAGTCTCGAGTCTCGCTTCCGCGCCCGAGTTGTCCGACCTGCTCTCCTTGTACGCGTCCAGGTACTTGGTCGAGTTTTCGTCGAGGTAAAATACGAGGTTCGAGGTCTCGAATTTCTCAAAGTTCTCGTCGTCCTCTGGGGGCGTTTCCGAGGGAGTCTGCTTGTTTACAGGTATCTTGATATCGCGGAATATTTCGGAGGCGATCCAAAGCGACTCCGCATCCTCGAACTGAGCGAACCCAAAACTCATCTCCTTGCCGGCCGCATCGGTGGCGCGATCCCAGCGCCGTAACTTCCCTGCCGTGCCGAGGAGCTTCTCGATTGCATCGTTGCCGCCGATTCCACCTGTGATTCCGTTGACGAATACAGTTCGCACGATCTCTTCTTTGGTGGGTGGTACCAACGCTTGCATGTTCTCTCGTATGGCCTGGCGGGTCTGGTCAAGGCCGCGGTCCATGCCAACTCCAGATCGCGGACCGGCGGAGGTGGGAGTCTCGCTGTCTTTACGACCGGGCACGCCGGGGGTTGCGGGCTTCCCCGAGGTGGTGCCCAGACGGATCACGGGGGCATTGAAGTTAATATTGGGCATGTTCGGGGGCGCTTGGAAGTTAGACGGCAAGCCGCTAGGTCGATTAGCTTGAGTGAGGTTGGGCTGCTGGACGCCAGGTGGCGCCGTTCCTGGGGCAGACATGCCTGGAGGTGGTCCTGTAGGAGATATCAGCATGGGTTGTCGAGTGACGCGGATGGTAGTGCCCGCGGCGAGGCAACTAACCTAGACCAGGAGCCGGAGGCATTCCCGGAGCGCCATTGGCGCCTGGGTAGGAAGCGAAGGTAGGAGGGGGACCGAAGCCGGGCACTTGAAGTCTTCATTAGTATATTCTCTATACGGGGTGACAAAGAGATAGCGAGTAGTTAAGATGGCCCTGCCAGACTTACCTCCGCCATAGGGATTGTACGCCATGGTGAATAGAATAACTTTCGGGACGTGATGTGACGATGTGACGGAAATACAGATGGCGACGCACAACCGCCAGAGTCAGAGGCAATCGCCAAGGAGAGAGGGGGAGAGGGAGAGGGAGAGGAAGAGGAAGAGGGAGAAAAAGACCGGGGCTATGGGTGATGTTGTTGTCGCAAAATTCTATGTTGGACGTAACGGGCAAAGGATGTTTTTTGTTGATTGCATGAAGCAGAAGCAGAGATAGAAAATAGAAGCAGAAGTAGAAGCAGCAGCAGCAGAAGCTTGGCGCTGTTAGGTTATGTAAGGCTGAGGTACCTAGGTACATACTCAGTTAGGTTAAGTACATAAGTACTTACTGCTAGTGTAAAGTTCTTACTTAAGTACTTCCTGTTGTGAGCTACCGGATCATCTAAATTCCAGACCATGGGTCAGGGCACCGGCAGGTCCACACCATCTACGTACATAATGTACACTACCTAGTGTATTGACCACTTTGATAGGTCGAATGGACCTATGGATCCATACTTTCATCATGGGCCCCACCTTCACCATGCGGAGGGGAAGGGATCCTTATAATAGGTAGTAGGTATTTATTTATCCCATCGAGTCATTATCCGATAGGTGCATACCATATATCGAAAAGCTTTGAAGCTCGTCTTCGTCGTTCGCAGCTTTGCGATCACACAAAAACCCAACAGCTGCATCTTTCTTCGAAGCTCGCACGCCCGCACACCCACACGCCCACACATAATGTACCGTCTCCCGCGATCCACTGCGATCATACATCCGTACTACTTTTGCGCAATTGACCCGGACTGACCACCCTAACAGGGCCGAACTCGGTCGGGCTGTCCAGACAGCCCTTCGTTCCTCTGCATTGCCGCTGCGAACCTCGACACTACGATGGAAGCCCTGCCGCAACCTCGCAGCTGCTTCTCTGATACCACACAGCAGGACCATAGCGTCATCACCCAGCCTATGCTCGGCCAAGGGAAACAACGGCGCCGCAAACTCTTCGCAGTACTCGACATGGCCCTCTTCCCCCTCTTCCCCCTCCTCCTCCTCCTCCTCCTCCTGGGGAGTTGCTCCGCGAACACCACGTATCGACCAGGCCGACGGTTTCAATATCAAGAAGCCCGAAATGTCCACCTACGATCAGATGCGAAACTCGGAATCTCCCGATGACTTCGATGTTCTGAGGCAGGACACCGACTTCGCCGCCGGAATCGACCTCGAACTAAGTGACCTATCCGATACTCTGGCAAAGACGCTGCCGGAACCCGTCGTACCATCGGGACCATCCATGCGCCTTGTCCCCCGGACAGGCCGCACTGTCTACGTAAACCGCAATGTCGACGTAGCCAGGTCTTTCAAACTCTTAGCCGTACAGGTGGCACAAAACAAACTGCGCCAGGACTTCCAAAATCAGCGCTACCACATGCGCCCAGGTCTGAAGCGGAAAAAGCTCAAGAGTGAACGATACCGGAGGCGCTTCATGAAGGGCTTCAAGGGAGCAGTCAAGCGTGTGCAGGAACTGACGAGGCAGGGTTGGTAAAGCCGGGTGTACACTATGACAGCAGCCTTCTTAGGGTAGGCCAATTTTACGACAGCGTGTTGTCGAAATACATCTCCCTTGTACACCTGACTTCCTATGAGTACATTCTCAACTTCAGCTTCCTAAGGCAGGCTATGGTCGGTCATGTATCTCGGCTTTGAGACCCATTTGCATTGTTTAAGACATTAGATCGAGGGCCTGTCTCAGGCTCTTTTGCTGTGTCCGCCGGATCGGTCTAGACTGGCAGGTATCTTTCTCGTGATTCGACAAAGGAGACTTGGGTCAGCCAACTTTCAGGCGACTAACAAATAGGACTTCGTAGTGGAACGTCACAGGGTTCAACCTTCTTGCGACCCTGGTGTTCTCGTCGCATATTAATTTCGTTGAATTATGTTCTTCGCATTTAACTGGGCATACGAGAATAGAGGCGCATCTGGGTTTGTCGACATCGGTTCCAGCCAGGACAGGTCAGACAGCACCACCAATCCGCCTTTAAAGCCATATTCACTTGCCTCGCTTGGCGGATCGCTTGCACCGAATTCCTACCGTGATGTTGCCGTCGGCACGGACGGACAGACTCATTTGCAACGTGAGAGTTACTATGAAGTTGATGCCGAGACTGAGATGACTTCCCCCTTGCCTTCAAGCTCTCGCCATGCCGGGACTGAGACCCGGACACGTACCCGGCCGAAAGGACGGAACGCGAAACGATCAATGTCGCCTCAGACGACAGCTTCCGAGTCCAGTGGAGTGAAGCCAGACGATCGCGGCGGGAACACTTGTAAGAACTGAATCCCCCTATAATATATATCTATGTCTAAAAGGGATGTCAAACATGGGAAAATCCTAATAGATTTTGCTAGTCCCCTACGATGCCGACCGAAGAGTTAAAGCATTCGAAGATAGAGTTATTGGACTTGACGAGCAGGTCTCTCTCATACAGAAGATGGTCAATGATACCTTGAACGGCCAAATAAATCTAGAGCAACAAGTCAAAGAGGCCAACGACGCGGGTGAGTTCAAATAGGCATCCGCAATGCCGCAATGGCCAGACTAATGTTTCCAAGCTCAACAACTCAGGAATTCTCGCGAAGAATGGCAAGAAAAGAGCACGTCGCTAGATAGCCAGCTCAACAAGGCTAAGGCCGAGAATTCCTTGCTTGATAGTCAGTTGGTTCAGGCAATGGCCGACTACTCCGCAGTAAACGTCCAACTGAAGAAAGCACGAGAGGATATCGGTACACTCGAGGATAGCCTCAACAAGACCCGGGCGAATTATGCATTACTAACTAACGATTTGACCAAGTCACGGGTGGATAATTCAACCATCGATGGCCAGTTGAACAGGGCACAGTCAGATATTTCCACGCTGGAAACCCAGTTATCGAAGGTGCAAACAGAATATTCTACACTTGAAAGACAGCTTGACAGTGTCCGGTTAGATAATACTACACTCAATACCCAGCTCACACAATCCCTTGCGGACAAGTCTGTGCTTGACGGGCAAATCCTGAAACTGCGAGCGGAGTGGGAGCGTGTTGAGAATCAGCTCACCAAGGCACGAGCAGATCAATCCACACTTGACAGTCAGTTAATCAAGGCACGAGCAGACCATGCAGTTCTCGACGGGGAGCTCAATGGTGTCCGAGCCGAGAATACTATGCTCGGTAACCAGCTCAAGAATGCAAGATCAGACTATGAAGCAGTACATAGTCAGCTCAACAATGCAAGGTCTGTCAATTCTGATCTTGACAATCAGCTCACACAGGTCCGGGGTAGCTGTTCGGTACTTGATGGACAGCTTGCCAATGCAAGGGCAGATGTCACGGCACTTGACAAAGAGCTCAATAAGGCTCGAGCCGAAGCCAGCAAAATCCTGAGCGATCATCAACAGGAAAATAGGATGCTCGAAGAGAGATTCAGGATGGAGTGGGAATCTAAAACTTCAGAGCTCCAGGACCAACTAACGAAGGCGCATAAGAGAATCCAGGAACTCACAGAAGACCTTTCAAGGGCAGAATTCCAGGGAGATCTAAACACGAAAGTAGCTCAATACCAGGAGGAGCTACAAAAAGAACGTTCCAGGATCCAAGAAGTCCTCGATCTCTATATCAAGGATAAGGGCGCTCTACAAGATGAGTACCATCAACTAATGTCAAAGTCAATAGAGCTCCAGGATAAACTTGGACGCGCCATCGATGAGGCCCGGACCGAGATTCGCACGTACCTCGATGAGACGACCGCACATAACGATGATATGAAGTCGAGGGCATCTGTGCATCTCGAGGAATTGAAAGATGCGCTCAAGTCCAATCTGGAACTGTGGAACGAGCATATAAACCAGAAGGCCGCCCTCGGCGATCTTCTTGAAAAGGAACGAGAGAGAGTAAAACATTTCCACGAAGAAAAACAGGAGCACCTATTAAAAGATCACCAAGAAGAGAAGAAGATACTCGAATCTCGCTATGAAAGCCTAAAAGAGACCTTTCAACAGGAAAAGGACAAAATACTCAACGAAAGACGCACCTTAGAGACTCAGTTAAGCCGCCTAAAAGCTGAGAATGAGACTACGATAGATGAGAAGAACAAGCTTAACCAGGAGAAGCATAGTCTCGAAGGCCAGCTTGAACGCATCAAAGAAGACGCCTTGAGAGAATCAGAAAGACTACAAAGCGAATTACGAATCGTCGAGGAAAGGTTCAATCGTTTGCAAGAGGCGTCGCAAGAGGAGCGAAATAGATTGCAGGAGGAAAAACGCTTAGTCGAGGGTAAATTTGGGAGCATCAACGAACAGGCACTCAAGCAAAAAACTATGTTCCAAGATGAGAAACGAAAACTCGAGGATGAAAATCGCCGCTTCACACTTGAGAAGGAAGTCGGAGAACGAGAAGCGAAAAGGCTACAAGAGGAGCAGGACGCGCTTAAAAAAAGGTACGACCGCCTGGAGGTCGAGAAAATCCATGCCCAGCAGGAGAGTACGAGGGTTCATAAAGCACTCGAGGACAGATACGGGCGCATACAATCTGAAAAGGAGAGCATGGGCCGGGAAATGGAAGGGTTGCGCGACGAGAAGAGGGCTATACAAGATGAGTTCAGCAATTTCAAGATGGAGCATGGGGTCACCAAGGCCGAGATACAACAGCTAGAAGACAAATACGCTCGCATCCAGTCGGAAAAGGAGAACATCAGTCGTGAATTAGAGGGGCTTCGTGGCGAAAATAAGATTATACAAGATGAGTTCAGCAATTTTAGGAAGGATCATGGGGTCACGAAAGCGGAAACACAACAACTCGAAGATAAATATAGTCGCGTCCAATCTGAAAAAGAGAGTATCAGTCGGGAAATGGAAGGGCTTCGTGATGAGAAGAAGACCTTACAAGATGAGTTCAGGGATTTCAAGAAGGAACATGGAGTTACAAAGGCAGAAATACGAAAACTAGAAGACGAATGCTCGGCTAAAACCCATGAACTTCAGAAGCGTCAAGCTCAAGTAAACGAAATCGCTACTCAACTAGAAAAGGTCCAGGCCCAGCTTGGCACTACGAAGGAACAGCTCGATAGAAGGGAAGTAGACATTATGAACTTCAAGACTGAAATAGGGCGCCTGCAGGCCGAGATTCAGAACTACGAGATGGTAATAAAAGCCAACGAACGGGCCAGGGATGAAGCGATACAAGTCCGATCTACCGAGCTCATTATGAACCTGGAAGAAGAGAAACAAGAGCTACGAAAAGAACAACAACGCACTAAAGTCCTTGAGGGAACTGTCACGGAGCTCCAGAAAGTCAAGGAGAGTCAGAATCAAGAACTCGTCGAACTAAGACGGAAACTTGATGTTGCCGTGAGGGGGGCAAGCGATCAATTATCATCCCTCGACTCTGACATAAGGATGAAAGATGCCGAGGTTGCGGAATGGGCTCTCAAGTTTAAAAAATTGGAAGAGGAGGCACAGAACGAGGCACAATTGAGAAGCTCCGCCGAGAGGAAAGAGAAGGAAGCAGCATTAGCTGTGGAGAAAATCTCGGAAAAGCTATCTGTAGAAGAGACAAGGAGACGAGAGCTATTTGAACAAGTACAGGCCTTCCGGGGGAACATCCGGGTCATGTGTCGAATTCGTCCAACTCTAGATGGCGATGGCAAGTTGTTAGCATTCACGACCAAGCCAGGAGAGTACCATAACAATCCGGCTAGTCTCGAGATCATCAGAAAACGGGAAACCATTTCGGGCAGAATAGCAACAGAGAATCTCCCGTACGATTTTGAACGCGTGTTCACCCCCGAGGAGTCGAACGAGGCCGTCTTCTACGAGATCAGTCAGCTCGTGCAGTCTTTCATCGACGGCAAGAGCGTCTGCATATTCTGCTACGGCCAGACCGGCACGGGCAAGACGTACACGATGAGTAACGAAGAGCACGCCGGCGAGTACGAGGAAGGGTTCCACCATGAGACGGACGGCATCATCCCGCGGACCAAGTCGCTCGCCTTCCGCGAGGCGCGCAGGCTGCTCAGCCTGGGCAACACCCTCGAGATGAAGGGCTGCTGCTACGAGATCTACCTAGACAAGCTGTATCTACTCACGGGGGCGGGCGCGACGCGGGCGTCGGGCGAGAAGACGATCGTGCGCGACGGGGAGGACTGGTACGTGAAGGACCCGGAGTTGCTGGCACTCGACACGCCGGCCGACTTCGACCAGATGTACAACCAGGCCATGTCGGCGCGGCGGTTCCGGCCGACGCGCATGAACGACCAGTCGTCGCGCTCGCACTTCATCGTGCGGCTCGAGTTCCACAGCCGCCGCCCCCACAGCGCCGAGGCCACGCACGGCGTGCTCAACCTGGTCGACCTGGCCGGCTCGGAGCGGCGCAAGACGTCGGGCACGCAGGGCGCCGGCCTGCAGGAGGGCATCGCCATCAACGAGTCGCTCAGCGTGCTCAAGTCCGTCCTGCTCAAGCTTAAGGAGGGCGGGCGGCCCTCCGAGTACCGCGAGAAGGGCGGCACACTCGCACGCCTGCTGCAGCCCAGCCTCGGGTCCTCCACCGAGGGCAACAACTGCATGACCCTCATGTTCGTCATGATCAACCTGCGCGAGAGCGACTTCGAGGTCACGAAGAACAGTCTCGAGTACGCTATGACGGTAAGTCTTCTTCTCACTCTTGTCTCCTCCCCTCCCCCCTCTGTACTCCTTCTCATTATCCCATCATCACCCGTTCCCCCCCTGTCTTCTATCTCACCCCCCTTTTTTCTTTTTTCCCCCTTTTTCACTTTTTCTCATCCCACGGACTGCACGCCCCCGCGCACAGATAGATGGCATGACTAACATGCCAATTCCCCCTTTTTTACAGGCACAGAAAGTAACCACTCAGACGAGATCGTCCATACCGCCGCCGCCGCCGCCACCGGGACCCGCCGACAGGAGGAGACGCCTCCCCACGTCTGCGCCACCACCACCACTGCCGGGAGCGACGAGCCGATCCCAATCACGGGCTGATACACCGAATACGCCGCCGGCGAGATAAAGGGGTAACATGATGATCCTAGACAGACAAGACTCGCTCGTTCGTGACGGTGAAGGGGTGTGTGTGTATGTGTGCTGGGGCGTCGGGCATCAAAAAGGGGGGAGAGGTGAAGGGGAGGGTGGCACGAGCGAGAGTTCTAAAAAATAATAAGAAAAACAGGGTTGCAAAGGAGGTGTAGATATGGATATGATCAAGGGTGATCACGTACGTGTGTGTGTGTGCTTGGGCTTGGGGCGTGTTTATCATGGCAATATTATAAGGGAGGGGGTGGCAATTTTTCTAGATTCGAAACTAGTGAGTATTACTACTACTATTGCTATCTATACTTTCAATTATATCATCATTACTTTATTGTTTTCTAAGTTTCCTTTTTTTTCTCACCGTCCTCGCCTCCGCCTCCGTCTTTCAATCCCTACCTATATTACACTGAGTGACATGTACGTGAATCGGTCATAAACGCCGCTAGTTTATTGTGATATCTACCTACCTAGGTATATATATCCGCATGGTGTAAGTAAGGTACTAGGTACTGTATTATCCATTGCTACCTAGGTAAGTCTTATTAAGGCGGCCAAATATGGCTGAAGCTTAGTGCTTACTACCTACTTCCTAGGGAGGCGATATCACCCCTCCTTTCTCCCCCTCCCCTGACATGTGTTCTCCTGTTTTATCCCCCCCCCCCCCCCTTCAGCCCTAGACTTCGCCCTGGTTCCCGGGAGTTTTACGTACGCAAGGCGGAGAAAAAACAGCCTTATTTATTATCATTGGCTCAGGGAAGACTGGAATGTTCTATCGATGCCCTACTACTTATGTCGTATATTGGGCGTAACGAAGTTGTTGTCAGGTTCGCAAGGCAACTATGTAGAACTCCGGGTACATGCCGTTACGGCCTAGATACATAAGATTAGTTTTTTTTTTTTTTTTTTTTTGCCCTCCGAGCATTCTTATGCTATACCTCTAGGTCCAAGACTTTTAGTTCTCACAGTTCATGGGTTACAGTCTTCGAAACTCTCACGCACGGGTTGTTGTGTGGTGTGAGCACTGGAAAGGATAAAAAACAGGATCATCTCCGTTCTAGTTTATAATGCCCATCTACTACCGAAGGGTCTATAATGTGATTGAAAAAGCCGGCAGGTAATACACTACACCTCTAGTGGCAGACTTCACTGTGTTGTCCCTGGGCTTGGATGAATGTCCGTTTACCTATATTGATTATTCGGTAGAAAAAGTTTCATAGTTGAGTGGGCTACCTCAAGCTGTGTATTAAATACATTGCAATATTAATAATACTTACTCTTTAGTCCAATTAGATTTAACAACACACATATCTCCGGGCCCTACGAAGTGCCGTAGTGGTGGGAGAATCTAAAATATTACACGACGGGAAACTAAGGTAGGTTCTTCCAACCCCTGACCCTTTGCGTCCAATATGTGCAAATAAGCACGAAAATCATGTGCTTAGATCGGCTTAAGGGGCAATCTTTTCTGTCACTCATATCATGTTTTTTATTGTATACTTGATATTATGTATTCTTGTTGGCCAATATCGAAGGTAATCCCCTCATCGACTCCGTAGATGAGCTGTTTGTAAGTCCGTGCAAGTGATTTAAGCAGCAGCAAGTCGATTCCACCACAGTATGACTAGTAATATAACAACTTTTTCGTACTTGTCAAAAATACGGCGCCATGGCGTATAAGTGATAGGTAACATTTATGCTGCCACTCACGATCCACTCCGCGACCACACCTCGAGGAACTGACTGCATGTAGCTGTCAGCAATACAAGGTTATGCTACATTTCGCACAGAACAATTCAATGAAACGTACCCACTCTTCATGACGGGCTTTGACAGTTCGTGGCCATCATGCTTGCTTGGATCGCTGCCAGGTATGTTGCTGCGTCTCGGCCCGCATAGGAAGAGTCACCATGTCTCGTCCAATCAATATTTACCACCGCCTCACTTGTGGTTCATATATACTTTTCGCAGCATGGATAAATTTCGACTCAACCAGGTAGGGCAACTCGTTAGAGCGCATAGGTAGTCATTCGTCTGAGGATTCAATGGACTCGGGAACAGGCGGATAAGCCAGAAGAAAATCAGTGCGATAGTAAGTGCGTGATAGTGATGAGTTGACAGTGCCTACAGCTTGTTACCAGGTTAACTGTAGGATTATATAATGCGGCGCAGCATTTTCGGACCAGCAATACATCCATGGTGCCAGGATAGGGTGTGGTATCTCAAAAAGTGATCACAAACGACATAATCTAAAAGTCTATAATGAAATTCCTGTTAAACTGACAAAGGAGCAAGTAGTATAGCAACATTAGGCACCTAATAGCAAAATACAGCCACAAACTCGCAACCCTTTCAAACGTTGCATCCAGAGCTTTCGTATTCCCCGTATTATCTCGATTCTTGCCACCCATTCATCTATTGGCTGCTTGTTGTGATGCCAAAAGAGTGAAAAGAAGGTCTTGTCCTGCCAAGGATGCCGGGCGAGGATTCTCTAGGAGTTTCTAGTGATATCCCCCCCGACCCCGAGTGGCAAGCCTCCATTATCACTTCTCTGGGAGAGTCCAGAATACCCCTATTTGTTCATGAAACGACCGTTTCGGGGTTGTTAAGCACTGGCTAGGGCCCTGCAGGAGGCGTCGTTATCATGGCAAATCGGAATGTATATTTCGTGCAGCTCGAGGGTTTGCCGCAGTTATCGCAACGCAAAAGGGAATAGCACCGCTTTTGCTGTTTGTAGGGATAGTACCTGGTGTTACGCATGGATTAGTTGTGAACTGCCCCCTATTTTCCAACCAATTGGGTCTGGTACCTGATCTTATATATTGTTATCTCTTCGGATCCATCTAGCATATATGTGCCAGGGGTTGAGCATTGGCTTTTCGGAACGTAAAGCTGTCTTCCGACTACCTACCTAGGTATCGTAGATAACTAAAGATATCAGCCCCTATTCTAGAACTTTTCTAACTATAAGTTCTCTAACCTGTAACTAGCTTACAAATCAATGTATAGAATAATGTTATCAATAACCCCCCCCTTTTCCTCTATACACCGTGATTGTGTCTATGAGTACCGGTCAATCCCCGGGGGGCGGAATAGGTAGGTATATCCTTGCCATCGGCACATAACCGCTGAAAATTGCCATTTCTCTCATTAAAGTCCTACGGATGATTTTTCTCGGTGGAGTATAGGAAGAAGCAACTTATCCCGTTCCTGGCTGAAAAACAATCCATGGCAAAAGTTCTGAAGCCGCATACAGATAAGGGCCAATAGGAAATAGCTAGTTGATCTCTTTCGACCCATTGGAGGAACTTTGTAAACGGCAAGCTTCTTTATAGGTCAATAATCATAATGGCCGGGCCACTCTCCCCTCGATTAAAGCAAATAAGCAGCAGCGTGGCTCACTGAGTCATGAAGACCCAGTCTCAGGCACCTGTCAGACCCAACGAATCGGATAAGGGTATTACTTATGCATGGGAAGACGGAGTCGGACTGGGGGACCAACCTTGAATGCTGTTAGGATTCCGCGCCGGCCCGAGGACACAACGCCTTCGGCAACATCTGAGCCAGCGAGCCGCTGCCAATAAGGCGCTGCTATCTGGTGAATTATTTAAGTACTAAATTCTCATTAGCCAGCTCCACGTATTATCGATCTAACACGAATTCTCGTGTTCAGCATCGTCAACGAGATCCATCTCTCTACCTAAGTACCTGTATCCGGGACCTAGCCGGACCTAGCAGAAATTCGCAGGAGATCTTGGCGTTCTCCAGCAGAATATTAAGTTGGCATGTCCTTGGTCTATAGATGATCTGAGCTCACCATCCCCTTACACGTGCTCCCGAACTCGGCTAGAATGTGGCACCGATTCGCTTTCGAAACAAGTAGGATCAATGACGTTGGTATCATTCATCATCATCTGTTCTGGGGTAACTGCCGTATACCGGGGGCGGCCTGCCCCGTTGTATGCCATGAAAAAAAGAACAATGCTTCCTAGGTCAGTCGCCAGCTTCTAATGTGTACTCGCCGTTATATGTATCAGACCACAAATAGGGGTATACCCTGACTTCCGAGCCCACCTTGTCAGGCAGAAACACATCTGCCACAAAAGTCAACGCCATGACGCTCTCCGATCCTAAGAATGTTCCCGTGGGGGAAGAAGAGAAGAAAAATTGAGTTGTTCTGGGTACCTAATTTTAAAAAAGGGCAGCTCAGACAGACAGGGAATATGGCTTGCTGGGATCATGGCGGTACACACCTCGGCTCGTGCTGAACCAGAACCGACTGGGAGGTACGACAAGGGAATTCTCCGAAGAAAAAGAAAAAAGAGAAAAAGAATAAAAAAAAACTTGCAGATATCGACACCTACACATAGACACGTACGCACATATATTGCACAGGGATCCTTGTTAACCCTTTTCCCACTATCTCTCTCAGATTTCCGCAAAAGATTTGCCTATGCCTCAGTCTACTCTACCTAGGTATACGATCGTCCTAGGGATCCCTCGTCCGAGTTGTGTGCCCTGGCAACCGATTCCAAAAGATCTGCTGGCTAGGAAAATAAGAAAAGAAAAAGGCATGACCGCGACGCGATATGATCAAGATCCGATGTACGTCCAGGTAGCATCCGGCAGAGCCTGGCCGTGGGAAATATCTGAAAATACCACGACATGGCATGACCATGGGCAGATGTTGGCGGAGAGTTGAGCCCCAAGCCCCTGTCGAAACCATAGAATGATTGCACTGGGAATGCTGTAGGTTACCCATGCTCCGATCGCCTCATTTTTAGGAATAAAGCTGGCACGCTCTTATCACATTCTGTGGTTCTGTGAAGCGCGCGAGAAGGGAGAAGGGGGGGGGGGGACCCTAGAACGGCTTTTCCCTTTCTTCTCCTGCTACTACCCAAGACGGCTGGCGCAGTAGCACGTGGTTTCCCCATAAGTTAGTTTTCCAAACAGCACCGAGCCAAGGTAACGGGGGTGGGTAAATGTTTATTTATCACCGACGTCGGTGTTCTATTTTATCTTGAAATCTCTAAAAGTTACAGGATGGCGAGACGAGAGAGCAAGGTAGGTTAGGTGATGTAAAACAAGAAACGAAAATTAAAAGAAAAAGGGGGGACCTTTATGTAAAATGTATGCGTAGTCGAAAATGCCGCTACCCGTCCGTCTCTCCGTCCGTCCGGGAAGGGGGTGAAAGAGAAGAATTTCGTTAAACGTGACTTTTTTTTTTCTTGAATAGACCCGCCAACGACACATACCTACTCACCGTCCCTTCAAGGGAACAAGCGAGCCTATTTTCCATCGTAACTAAATACAAGAAGAAGAATCAAAAGTGTACGGGTTAATACCTATGTGATGCCTTGAAGTTTTCATCCTGGGGGGTGTTTCTTTTTTTTTTCTTTCGTTACCTCCGTAAAGGGGAACCAAGGGGAAAAAAAGCAAAGAGATAGAAACCGTAAAAACCCTTTGAATCCCAATCTAACATTGACTCGATAACAACATGACCATAGTAACAGTCATTCCCGTAACCAGAAAATTGTCAAATGAAGCCGCCGCCTCCCTTTAGGTTCACAAAAACCCCGTATTTTACACACTCACAACGCCCAGCGACGACCACGTCGCTTTACCCCCCGCTTTAAACCAACATGACGTGGCCCGCAGACAAGCGGGTGCTTCCCCTCGTTAACCAATAGCCAGTAAGAAATCGATCGAATCGACCCAAAGCAAGCAAGTAAGCAAGGCATCTGCTTCTCTCTGTCTGTCTCTCTCCCTCTCTCGCCCTCCCCTCTCCCCTCTCCCCTCCTTCCCTCCCCCCCTCATCCCAGAAAAAAACCCCCACCATCTTTTCCCACGCTGTTATCTCTCTCTTAGAGGCTCCCCGTGAACGCTCGGCGTATCCAAGCCAACCTAGCCTGTCTCGCCTGCACCGAGATGGGCGCGGACGGGGCAATCCGATCGTAGCCATGCGGGCCACCTGGCCAGACATGCAACTCGGCCGTCACGCCAGCTTCCCACAGCTTGGAGGCGAAGGCCAGGATCTCGTCTCGGAACGGCTCCGCCGATGCGCAGTCGAGGAAGGTTGGGGGCAGGCCAGACAGGTCGGTGGCCCGCGCTGGCGACTCGTACTCGGACACGGAACTGGTTCCAATACGCTCGCCCAGCAGGCACCGCCAGGCGAAGCGGTTCAGGGTCGAGTTGTAGAAGGGCCCGGTGGAGAACTGCTGTGCGGACACGGTGTCATTCCTGTCGTCCAGCATGGGGCACTCGAGGAACAGGCCGCACAGCTTGGGGCCTCCCTGATCGCGTGCCATGAGCGCGGTCGCGGCCGCTAGACCCCCTCCGGCAGAGGTGCCGTACATCATCAGACGGTCGGGGTCGACCCCCAGCTCGGAAAGGTTCCTGCCCAACCACAGCAGGGCGGCGTAGCAGTCCTCGGCGGGCTGTCGGCCTGTGCACTCTGGCGCCCGGCCGTACTCGACGCTGACGCTGATGGCGTTGAACTCCTTCGCCCACACGACGCTAGTGTCGAGCCCCGCGAAGCGATTGGCGGCGACCAGGGCGCCGCCGTGGACGTAGAAGATGCAGGGCTGACCGCCACTCTTGCCCCCAATTGGCCGCACCACCGACACCGTGAGACCCTGCTGCCGCGGCCCAGGGATGGTCAGGTTCTCGACGTGGACGCTCTTGTCGGCGAGCAGGGCGTCGGTGAAGGGCTGGGTCCGCGCCGCCGACTCCTTGCGGATTTTGTCCACCTCGTAGCGTTCGGGCATGCTCCCCAGGGCCTGGAAGATCGGCTCGATTTCTGGGTCGTAGGGCGGCCTTGGCAATCGATCGGCCGGTCCAGCCATGCTCAGTACTTTGCGCATCTTCACATACACAGACACACACACACACACACACACAGCCGTGACTCGACAAGTCTAAGTATGTTATAGAAGAGAAGGAGGAGGAAGAGGAAGAGGAAGAAGAAGAGGGGATACCCGAGTAACCTAGGTAGGTATACTAGGTATATTATATCGTGAAAGAAGAGAGAATGAGAATGAGCGTGAGAGTGAGAGTGAGAGAAGTGAAGGTGAGAGAGAAAGTAGAAGTGTAAGTATAAGAGAGATAGAGAGAGAGAGAATGTGTGTGTGTGTGTGGGTTGGGTGGGTATGAGAATGAAAAATGAAGAATTGAAGTGAAGGAGGAGGTTAGCTAATAAGTAAGAGGGAAAACAAGTTAAGATTGTGGTGTCTGTGTGTAGGTATATTGGTCTGGAAGATCAACGGGTATTTAAGATAGATACCTATACCTGTATATGTATATATAATAGCTTTTCTTGGTCTGGGGAAAAGGCTCGTTGACGTTTATTTAATATTGCTGCTAATACCACGGAGGACCGAGAGCGAGGAAAGATGGGCTTGGCATGGACTGGTCGATCACGGCAGTCTAGGCTAGGTTTTTCCTATGTACATAAACTAACCATGCTACAGGGGGGGAGGGTTGACCGGTGGGAAGATGGAGTCGGAGGGTCACGGCAGTTTTATTAGCATGGCATGATCGGTTTCGGCAGACACACAAAAAGGAAATGTGTGGGAGAACTGTGGGAGAAGATACGGCGGTCGATGGATGTCGAGGGCCGAGTGGGCGAGTGGCAGACAACATCGAGGTTGTGGTTTCATGTGCAGAGGCGAATGATATGGGCCAAAGTCCATCCGCTGGACCCGAGAGGAGGCGGCGGATAGTTGGACGAGGGGGACGAGGGGGACGAGGGGGGGACGAGGGTGACGAGAAGGGGCTCCTTGAGCGAATGGGGGGTCTGGGGGGGGGTCTTGTTCACGACCAAGGCTGCAGAAGCGCAGGCGTCTCGTCGTGAAGAGGCCGCGAGAAACCCCGTGACTGTTTCCGTATGCATGCATGCTGCACCTCGCATGTAGTGTACGGTCATGTACGTAGTAGATATGTAGGTAGTAGTCTCGTCATCCCCTCGCCGAGTTGAGGTACCTAACCTAGGTAGTGGGTTTTGTTTCTAGTTGCTGAGGCTGATATGCTGGGGGATGATGGGACCCGTGGCAGCGTGGGCACTCCTCGTCGTAGTCCCTGTCAAACCTGGGTGGTCAAGGTGGATGGGTTGGTATAATCTGTACACACTACCTTGGTTAGCAAGGGGGGAGGAGGTGTTAGTGGACATGCATCAATACGCAATAAGCAGCTATCCATGTCTGTCAGTTTCCTTTTCCGTTTATGATTATGTTTATAGCAGGGATCTTTAGCACACTAATGCAGCAAACGAGGTTCCGGGCTCTTGGGTCCAGGGTTCTGGGTTCTTTGTTCTCTGGGTCAATTGATTGATTTTATTCCTGGTTCTTCTTGTTCCTTTCCTTTTTCTTTTCCTTTTTTGTCTTAATTTTTTCTCTCTTTTCTTTTTCTTTTCCACATTATCTTCACACTATTACTAGTTGAGGTAGTCTACATTAGACCTACCTTACCGACAACTAGGTATTATACCACACTACTTTTTTCTTTTTTTTCTCTTCTTTTTCTCTCTCAGGTCTCCGCTTTCCAGTATTCCCAAGTCTCTACCTATCCATCCATCCCATCCCATCCATTCATCCATCTAGGTATCCCTCCCCTCCAAATCCACTCTAGATAGTTAAACTTCCTCCTAGCGAATTATCATTCCCACCTAGGATTCCCCCTTACTACTCGCTACCCCATCACGGAGGCACAGTACACGGAACTAGCTCCGAGATCTGCCTCCCACACCCAGTAACTAATCACAAAAGGAAAGACCTGAAACGAAACGAAACACAAGGAAACACAGGTATACGTTATGGCTCATCATCACGTAGTGGTCCCGCGCACAACCGAGGTTGTCCCTGGCGCCTCTGTCAACATCGTGCTCAAGGCCGATCAGCGAACCGGACGTCAAGTCCACGGTGTGGTTCGCGATGTGCTGACCAGGGGTGACCACCATCGTGGGATCAAAGTGCGATTGACCGATGGGCGCATTGGTCGGGTCCAGAGCATGGCACCGGCCACCTCTAGTGCTTCGTCATCCGATTCAACGGCCATCAGCAACAGCCCCATCTCTCCTCTGGACCCACCGTCCTCGAGGGGTGGCCGACAGCGCCCAGCTTACCGCGATGTCCGGCTTGACGAGCCACTCGACGTAGCCCCAGCACAAATCGATCTAGGCGCGTATATCGTGCCGTCGAAGCGAAAAGCCAAGGGGCGGAAGGGCAACCAGACTGATCATGATCAGTCCGAGAGTTTGACTAGTAGTGACCACGCTTCCGGGGACTTGGCCACCCCGACAGTGGCTTGTCCCGTTTGCGGTGCTTTTGAGGGCGATGAGGCTGCTGTAGCCCATCATGTCGCAGCACATTTTGAGTGAGGCAGATAAACGATGATTTTGAATAATGCTTCGCAATTTCCCAGTCCTAAGCCTCATTCTAATCCTACCATTAAGACCCCCAAAGCAACTGCCATATACATTTACTTTGGTCATATCATTGGGGGTCAGCACTTTACGGAGGACAGCTAGAGGAATATTGATGCCCATATAACCTTCCCTAACCCCCAACCTTGGCTGGGGGCAACAGCGTAGGTAGTAGTCCTTCCAGTCGTGCTCGGACTTCTTTGTCTAGGGCAGGACGCATCAGCCCAGGCTATTGCGTTTGGCCTGTGAAAGTTCACAATGATTCATGAGCCGTTGATATGATTATATCATAGCCTCTAGTTATGAAGCCCTTTCAATGGGAAGGTGACCATCAAGGTTGGCGGACGTGCCATCAAGGTCCTCGACCCCTAAGTTGTTTCCATGGCTTAAGAGAGATGGCCGGACCCGAGGTTCCCTGCCTACGTCAAACTTGATCTCTGATCACAAGATTGTAGACAAAATGTCGGACAACAAGGCAGTTGATATTCAGGTTCACGATGTTATCATCATCGGCGCCGGCCCGTGCGGCCTGGCAGTTGCTGCACGGTTATCCGAGCATATGCCGGCAGCCAACTTCACGGAGGATGAGCATCAGCGATACCATTGGATCAGGAAGCATAGACATCAGGCCAGCGTTAAGAGTTACAAGACGGGTTCAGAAATACGACGCGAATCTACTACCGCCTCGAGCCGTAGAGAACTCGACCTACTAGTCCTCGATGCAACTGACAACCAATGGATGTCACGATGGGAACGCCTTTTCAAGACCTTCGATATTCCACATCTCCGCAGTCCCATGTTCTTCCACATCGATCCAGCTGAGAGGGATGGCCTTTTATCCTATGCTTACAGGAATGGGAGGAGCAATGAGTTGAGAGAGATCCGAGGTTGTGTAGGAAAAGAGCTGAGCAAGCACCAAAGAAAGAAGAGGGAGAAGTCTGGAAGACAGTAAGTATCGCTAGGAAAGAGTTACGAGTCAACCTATACTAAATAATCCGTAGGCCAAAGACTGAACCGACTGTGGATGAGCGAGATCGAAACGACTACTTCGTCCCCTCAACGCCCCTCTTCTTCTCCCACTGTGACTGTCTCGTGGACCGCTATCATCTTTCTAACAACGTCATCTCTCACGAGAGTGTCGAAGACATTCGCTACGACTATGTTGCGGACTATTCCGAAACCGAGAAGGTCTTCACTATTAAGACAGACACCAAATGCCACTATACAAGAACCGCCGTGCTCGCCGTAGGAGGCAACCCGCCCTACATACCCGGCCTGAAGCCCTTAGAGACCCTGGAGGGCGCAACCCACGCGATGCAAATCAAGGAATTCCCATCCGCGATCGTCCGCCAGCGCATCGCCGCTCGGAGCCCAACCAACATCCTGATCGTGGGGGGCGGGCTGACCTCGGCGCAGCTCGCCGACCTCGCCATCCGCAGGGGTGCGACTAAGGTCTGGCTCATCATGCGTGGGCCGCTGAAGGTCAAGCATTTCGACATCGGCCTCGAGTGGGTGGGCAAGTTCCGCAACTTCGAGCAGGCCGCCTTCTGGTCCTCGGACACGGACGCCGAGCGCTGGGAGATGTACCGCGACGCCCGCAACGGCGGCAGCGTCACGCCGCCGTACAAGAAGATCCTCGAGCGCCACGCCGCCTCGGGCCGGCTGGACCTGCTCCTGCACACCACGATCGCGAGCAAGGTGTGGGACCCGGAGGCGCAGACGTGGGCGGTGTCGCTATCGCTATCACCACCTGGTAGCGATAAGGAGGAGAAGGAGAAGATGTTGACGCTGCCGCCCATCGACCACATCTACTTCGCCACGGGCGTGCAGGGCAACTTTGAAGAGCTCCCCTTCCTGCGGTCCATGTGCGCGGACTACCCGGTCCCGAACTGCGGCGGCATGCCCTGTATCACGGAGAATATGGCGTGGCGCGACGACGTGCCGCTCTTCGTGTCGGGGCGACTGGCCGGGCTGCAGATCGGCCCCGGCGCCCCGAACCTGATCGGCGCGAGGCTAGGCGCCGAGAGAATCGCCTGGTCAATTCAGGACTTCCTCGGGGCGAGGGAGGGGGGGCGCCACCGCGGCGATGCGGCCTCTGAGGAGGGTGAGAGGAAATTCGATTACCTCACCGGCAGAGGGAGTCGGTACGGTGCTTTGACCGATCTGTCTGTCGGGGCTTGAGATAGGTCTCATCATCGGTTCACGTCCCCTTGGTGAGCACGGGTTGACGTAGTGAGTGTGACGGTTCGGCCGCCAGGAAGAGGAAATATGGCATAAAAATAAACTGTTAGGTAGGTATTCACACGATGAGGTTTCAGATTGGGTTTACATCGCATGCCTACCTAGTGTTCTAGGGTTAAGGGGAACGGGACTAAATCCTTAGCTGTATGAGGCTGTAAGGGACAGCAAGGTTGTTTACGATTCCCAACCATCATACTTCTTAGTTAAAAAGACTTAAGTAGTTATTGAATACAACGAGTGTGTTTTATTGATCTTTAAAGCGATGAGTAAAACCGCATGCTAACTATCTTACTTTCTTGTGTGTAAAAAAAAAATCATCGCATATATATACACACACTTGTTCCCTGTTATCGTGGTCCCCCACAACACTAAGTAAATGAAATACATCTGTTACTTGGTACGGTAATTATGTATACGTGAGAATGGAGAAACGGAAACCATGCCTTTTCTCATCTCCTATCCTACTATGAGCACGGGACTTACTAGAGGAATCCTCCAAGCTTGAACGTCCGTTATGTGAATATAAAGCAAGTGAGGGTGTGGTTTACAATACGAAACTACTATGTATAAGACAATGCGCTGCACCTAGACAGGTATTATATCCATGCTTTGAAAGTATATAGCCCTCTTTATTGAGCGTGCTATCAGTGTCTATCTAAAACCAGTGTATGCTATGCATCCGAAACTCCCACCTCACCACAAGTAAACCCCCTCCCCCCCCCCGCCTCAACCCACCACCGCCTCCACCACCAACACCTTCTCCAAAACCCTCAGCTCCGCGGGCCCCGCCAGCAACGGCGCAAGCTCGGGGTACTCCCTCGCAAATTCGCGCGCCTCCTCCTCCTCCTCGTCCCGCATTAGCGGCACGTACCCCATGCGCCGGTACCAGCGCAACAGGCGCGCCTTGAACGGGTGCTCCCACGCGGTCGGGACGAGCAGCTCGAGCCGCAGGGCCGGCAGCCCGAGCGGGCCGGCGCCACAGTGCCGCTCCGCGAAGCCCACCAGGTCGCGGCCCAGCCCGCGCCCGCGATGCGCCGCGTCCAGCGCCAGCATGCCGAGCTCACCGTACCTCGCGGCGTGGCGGATGGATATGCAGCCTATGGGCACTTTGCCTTCCCAGTCCACACCCGCTTCTTCGAGCTGTGGCGGGGGGAGGGGGAGGGGGAGAAAGGCGACGGCGAGCTGGCCGGCGCGCACGAGCGACGCGATGCTGTCGCTTGTCGTGCGCTGGTATCCCGGCTTGAAGATGTCGGCCTCGGTCTCGAGGTATGCGGCGTTGACGATGCGCGCGAGGGCGCCGACGAAGCGGGCGTCGTTGGCGAGGCGGGCGGGCGGGAACTCGATGGTGATGGTGGATGATGGGCTTTGCGTGTCTGGCTTACTGCTTACTGGCTCCGATTCCGGTGTCAGCGTCGAGGCGGCTGGGGTAGGGATTTGGTCTGATTCTAGCATTGTCTTTGCGCAAGGAAGAAGGGAAAGGGCTTTGCTTGCTAGTCGAGTAGCGAGTGAGTGGGATTGGAATAGGGGAGGGGGGAGCGGGAGTAGCTAGCCTAGGCAGTTGTGGTGAAGCCTCGGAGACTAGGATTGTCTAGTTTAGTAGAGAAGGAAACACACGATCGGCTCGTCCACGCCCTCACTACGGATTGCTTAGATCATATTTACGGCACAGCGCCCCGGTTTTTAAGCATATTTTCCCCAGGTCTCTCTCGTTGAGCTCCGAGTGGGAAGACTAGAATTGCCAGGATGAAATCAACTTACAACAACAAGTCCTCAAACGACGCTGCTGATATATATAAGCAAGGCCACTTATAAGTATTACCTATTATATTAACATGATGCAATTCATTATTTTTCTTCGGCGAAGTCATTGGGATATTAGGTACCTACCTATAGGTAATGAAGAAGTTTGCTCAAGACGGACACGAAAAAAAGGGGGGAGGAACAGATGTTTCCCACAATATTAAAGATATGTGAATTACATATCTTTTTGTTTTCGGATAATATTAAATATAGTTGTAAATCGGGCTCGTGATTGTCATCCATTCGGATACTCCAAATCTACATCATCATCGTCATCATCACCAACACAACCCAACACAACCCTATGCCTTCAGCTAAACTTATAATTTTTATGTCTAATGGATAGAATATCGACACAGTTATAGGGCGGCGACAACACCAATGAGACCAGCGGCAGCGGCAGCACCGACCATGATGTAGCCGGTCTCCCGCGGCGCGGCATTGGCAGTGGCAATTGCAGTAGAGCTGCTGCTGCTGCTGCTGCTGCTGGCGGTGCCGGTGCTAGCGGAGGCTCCTGAAGTGGTAGTAGCAGTGGCGAAGCCGGAGGTGCTGCTGGGACCGGCAGAGCTTGAGCCAGGAGCAGCAGTGGTCTTGCCAGCCTCGGTGGTAGTGGCGGAAGCGGCGGCGGCGGCAGAGCTGCACACGGGCAGCTCCGACTCGTAGTCAGCAAGGCTGGTGCACTCGGCCATGGCGCTGCTGAGGGCGGCACTGTTGGAGGAGTACCAGTCCATGAGCTCGGAAGTGTACGAGCTGTACTCGGAGGAGAGCGAGCCGGTGAGTTCGGGAGTGGCGCAGGGGTCGGCGGGCAAGGTGATGCTCAATAGGTCATCCGAAGGGATGGGCAGGCTCTCATACAGAGGCATCACATCGTTGATGGCCGACACACAGCTCTCGTCGAGATCCTGTTCCTGACGGTTTTCGAGGAACTCCCGCTTGGCAATGGCGGGGAGGTGAGCGGATACGGTGCTCACGAGAGCAGCAGCGAGGACGACGTTGGCGAGCATGATGGATTAATGAGTAATTAAGTTGATAGACAGAGATCGACAGCTGAGATTATATTCTATATTTCGAGGGGTGAACGAGTGTGATTGAGCGGGTGAGTAAAAGAATGGAATGCTCGTGATCAGTTGGAAGGACTAAATTCAACAACAAGGAAAGTGAGGGTATAAGGCATATTATATATAAATAGACACAACAAAGAAGACGGCAAGATGAAATACAAATTTCTTTTTATTCAAGAAGGTCCATACGTTCTAGGCAACCCATGCAGCAACAATCCAACTAGAAAAGTTCGCCTGGGGAAGAAAATGACTGGTCGTCGGACGATTTAGCCAGGTCAAGAAAGGGGGGGGCATCGTGAAGGATTATTCAATGGCCTCAAGCCTAGGGCTGATCCACCGCAATGGATACCCAGGAATTCCCTGTAACTCGAATAAGCGACGAAGTCCTTTTCCCAAACCAGCCCTGGCCGTCCGGGAGAGACTTCCGATATGATTGGCCCTTGGATCATTAGTTCTGGTCTTCACTAGTCAGAGTAGTCTATGGAGTATAGGACTAGCCGGTGTACTAATATGGCTATTAGGCACCTACCGGATGGAAAATAAGAGTATAAACTACGGCCCTTCTATCTTTAAGTCTATATGCATAAATTTCCGAAAACAAGGCTAAGAGGAAGAGGTCAAGAGGTTCCGGAGTACCAAGTCCATATACGAATAGATATGTCCTAGAATCTGTGGACGATCATTCAGCTATGCTCTCTAACTTGAGGTTTTTGTCCGATTGGGGCTCAAAGCGCGCTTGGCTAACAGAGAACAACAAGTTGGGAATGTGGTGGCGTCAAAGATGCATTAGATCTAGCCAGTCTAGCCCCGAGTTGCTTGGTGTCTAATTTCGCCCTTGAAACAAGATGAGAAATGCAGCGGACTATGAAAAGCGGCACAGCACGGGGCGGAGATCGAAAAAAGCTGGTTCATCCGGCTTTGGAGAGTTGCTGCCTACACACATCGCCTAGCTAGAATGAGGCTCGTCGAGCTAATCTGTATTATTCTCTTTTCTACTCGTTCCTCGGTTGGGAGATGAAATGAGGTGTGAGAGATGGGGTGATAATGAGGACCTACATAGTCCCTTATACACACTTCTCTACAAAATGGGTCCGGTCGTGGCCATATGTCTCAATCACGATCCCCATAGAATAATATGACCCCGGACTGTCTAGTCGTCTCGTCATGATTATAGTTATCATTTGTGTGCAATGAGATGGACCATCTGATCCGACTACAGAGCCACCTACGACTCACACAGTCCAAAACATCGCACGGATCGAAATGGAGGAGAGTCAAAAATGGAGAGGGGACAGGTCATAACCACATCATTCATTACAGACTAGGATATAACAAGATAGACAGATAGATATTCGTACACTCGTTCATGTTCATGTTACCATTTCCCCTTCGCCTCTCGCATGGATCGTGCAGTATATCCGATGCGAGATCGAAAACCCCCTAATGACACACATTATCCATCCATCCATCCATCCACCCATCCGCCGACGAACCATTCATCCTCCCTTCCATCCTTCCTAACCCCGAAGCTTTATCCCCCCCGAACCCATTAACCCTAACCTGTTTTCCGCCATCACTTCCTCTCCACGAAGCTCATCTGCTTCAAGTCCTTCAAGTCCGACAGGTCCACCAGCCCCATGACCCGCCCGTCGAGCCGCCTGATATTCTCGTCCCAGTACCACCACACGGCGCAGAGGGCCGCGCCGAGGAAGATCTGCGTGATGCCCATGCCGAGGGCGGTGGCGCGGAGGCCGTCCCACGCCCACACGGCGTTGGGGACGCCGATGACGAAGGCGCCCGCGGCGACGCTGCGCAGGCACGCGAGCCCGGCGTGCATGTCGGCCGTGTTGCGCAGGCCGACGGCGACGTTGGCCGAGGTGAAGGCGGTCGAGCGGCGGACCACGGGCGCCGCCGTGTCGTCGAGGGCCACGGACCCGGCCGCCAGGAGGCCCAGCAGCAGCGACACGACGGGGAAGCTGATGCGCTCGCCCACGAAGCGCAGGTCCCACAGCGTGCTGGTGGGATTCCGCGGCCCGTCGGTGGCGGGCATGCGCATGAGGCCCTCGAGGTAGAGCCCGAACCCGAGGAGGCCGACGGAGGCGAGCGCGGTGCCCATGGCGAGGGCGGTCAGGTGGACCGTGGGGGTGAAGCGGCGCTGGAAGCACGACAGGGCCGTTGCTAGCGCGGCGGTGGTCGCGAGGATGAAGGGTCCCACCATCAAGGCGCCCAAGATCGCCTCCGGAAGCACAAAGGGCATGGGAGAGAACAGGAGCGAGACCGAGCTTGCCAGGCCCCACAGCCCGGCATGAGGGATCAGTGTAGCCACGAAGAGAAGCAGTGTTGATGGCGCGACCATGGCTCTGGGCGCCTGCATGATCAAGACCGAGTCGATCGTTTTGGCCTTATATGACCACGGCTTCATCTTACCGATGTAGTCCAGCGCGGCTTTCTTGGTGATAGTCCTGCCCGGCCAGAACGACTGCGACCGGTTGAGTGTCGGCAGGGCTGCCTTGAGCGACGAGCGGTCGAATGTTGTCTCAGGGGCCCCAAAGACGATCAGCGGGATCGCGATCGTCATAAAACAGCTGATGATCTCGAATTGCACCGCGAATCCGGCAGGACCCGACGAGGCGATGCCACCCAACAGTGGCGAACCCCAGGTTGTAGCAACCGACACCACATAGTATATTAGCATTTTTGATTGGCGCTGATGTTCCTGCAAGATCCAGTCAGCACGACATATATATAAGTTTCCTGGAGGAGGGGGATGGAACAACGACATACGAAGTAGGTATCCTGTATCGACCCCAGGACTAACGTGTCAAACGCGCCCCATCCCATACCCTGGAAAATCCTCGCAGCCATATTCTCCCCTACACGCCCATTAACCTGCGTATTCCAGACCACGCCGATGAAAATTAATATCGTGGAGACCAAGTAGACGGGTCTCTTCCCCCATATTCTCGCAATCACTGTGCTCGCCATCCCTGTCGCCGCAGAGATGATCAACGGAGCCCCCGTCAGGGCAACGGCCGCTGTATATGAGACGCCCTCTTCTATCGCAATAAAGCTGTCCACGCTTATGTATGCCGTCTTCATGGCGCCTACCAGTGCCACCATGACGAGCAGCGCTGCGAAGTTCAGGTGTTTCCTCCATAACGGCCAGTTCTGTGATATATGATGTTAGACTTAATAAAAAGATACCAGGAGAAGCAGAAAAAGAAACATTGAACCCCACTGGGTGAGTGTTCGAGGAACCTTACCAGGGGATCTTGCGGGTCGTCGCTAGGCTGTGGCGACAGTTCTATGCCCGAATGCTTGCCTTTGCCGTACTTGAGCCCTCGCTCCAGCCCAGCGCTCGAGAACGACAGTCTCTTGGTTGAAGCGGTCATCGGCCGCGGCGAATCTTCCGGCATCGACGGCCTCGAAGCGCGCGTTGGTGTCATTGGTCTTGCGAAAGGAGGCAGGGTTACGTTATCCGGCGTCATACTGGGCATGGGCGAGTACGTTCGGAATGTGCTAGTTGGCGACCTTGGACTGTCTCTTGCCAGCACGCCATCGCCCGAATTCCTAGTATCTATCGGTGGCGGTAGCGGTGGTAACATCTTCGAGACGCGTGGGCTTGATCTTGGTGGCGTTGGAAAACTTTTCTCTACTTCCGCTATCTCGAGCGTCGAATCGCCAGACTCCGGCCTCGTCATGATGTCCACCTTTTTCTCTTCTCGCTCCCTCTCTTTTCTCTTTTCCACTCTCCCTTCTACTCTTTATTTTTTATTTTCACAACCCCGAAAATTAATATAAGGCTTATCCAGCCCTCAACCCTCGTTGTCAACCAATCGCGAGTCCAGCAAACGCGATAGAAAGGAGTGAACCGTGACTAGTCACAAGGAACGAAACAAATCAGGTATTCCCACTGGGTATTGGGGAGGGGGAAGAGTGAGGTAATGTATTATTACGAAAAGGCAGCTAGGCCTCGAAGGTCAACTTCGACGAACAGAAAAATAGAAAAAAAAGAGAGTGTGGATCATATGTGCGGTCAAGGAGTGAGATGGAGCGCGATGGATACGAAAGAAGAAAAAAACATTGCAAAAGGGAACGTGAGGTAAGACTGGTAAGACTCGGCCTGCATATGGGATCCAGTCAGCTAGTGTAGCGAGGAGGAGGAAGACAGAACGGAGGACGTTCTTAGGCACCACGTGCATGAGATCATCGTGCGTGGCTGCTTTTCGATGTGATGACTTTGTACATCATACCTTCACACACACACACATACGTACACTCACACAGTTCACACCGCGAGAAGGGTTTCATTGATACTATGCTTACAGAATGCCCGCGCGCAACCTGTGTCCATTCCGGGACAGACGGGACAAGATAGGTAGGTAGGTAGCCCATATGCCTGTCCAGCCCAGCCAGTCGGTGTGTTCTCCGCTTGGTGGTGAGAAAAAAAAGACAGCTCAAACCCAACATCGATCATATTCGCACCCTAGCCTTTAACCTTGATGCCAAGGTCAGAGCGTCAACGGTCTAAGCTTCTTTCCCCGTAGTATAAGAGAGTCCAAAGCATGAAGATAGAGTCGTCTAATTCGTCGTCATGGGACTGTGATGCATGATTTTTACGTCCAACCCTCTCACCAGACACGTAGGAGAAGGGAAACGCCAAAAAAGCGTTGACTGAAAACGCATTACCACCCAAGCCTCGGCATAGCCTCGAACTGTCTGATCTTCAACCACCTTACTTACTCCCCTTCCTCGTCACCATTCGAGCCAATGCAAAGCTTACAAAGCCTATCATCCACACAGTACTGGGCCGTTGGGGTTGGGTAGGTAGAACCTCAGGACCAAAAAAAAGTAATAGAGGGAGGAGAAAAAGTCGAATGCGGTGTGATGTGAGACTCTCGAAGATCAGGGGTCGTCGTGTCTATGGGATCTCACAAAAAAAAAAAAAAAAAAAGGGCTGAAACCCACTTGACGCGGAGCTTGCCTCGTGGTAGTGTCCGGCAAGCGGCAGTGAGCAGAGCGCACGGTCCCTAATGGAGAACATTCTCTGCCGTACCCCTGAAAGAAAAGCCTGAAAAGGGGGGTTACCTACCTAGGTAGGAAGAAAAGAAGAAGTCTCAGCTAGGGGAGCGGAGTTGAGCTTAGGTGAGATGTTTAAGCTAAGCTTCCTTCAAATGTACCCAATTCCTCTCTCCCTTCCTTTTGTCTTTCGGTCGTACCTGATGTGCTCCTTTTTTTACGCTTTCGTGTTTCCCTGTTCCTCCAGCTGGTCTTCTCACCGACAACGAATTTCTTGAGATATTGGTTCACTAAAACTCACAACTCACAACTCAGAGTGAGGAGGCAGAGGGGGGGTTGGCTGGCATGGGGAGGGGCCAGAAAGAGAATATGGATGACGGAATTATATGCCGAGGCTGGTTGCGATATCGCGTCAGATGAATCAAACCCGTACGACACCCTCGCCCAGGAATTGCTTGACCTGGTTCGCCCACCGTAAAGCGTGCCTGATTTAATTTTCCGGTAGGTATGAAAGATGCGAGAGAGATCTAATAATGCAACCAACCACCAGTAACTACCTACCTACCTACCTGTACCCAGATGCTGCCGATATTACCTAGGTAATACGTGTAGGTAGGTAGGTAGGTATGTAGTAAAATCTTTCCTCGTGTGGTCGCAAGGATTATCCTCCCTCCCCAAAAAGCTGGTAGGTAGTGGCCACTGCTGTGGCCGCAGGACCTGATTCTATCTAGCTATCACTCACATACATAATCTCGATAAGTCCGGAGTCCTAGTGTAAATGCCATGTTTTTTAATAACCACCAGCATCGGACTTCATGTGCAAATCGATAGTTGATACATATTCTCATCATACGAGCGAGGGGTGGTAAGCTGACCTAGGTAGAGCCAGTACTAAACCAACCTAGTGTATATGTATCCCGTCCGTATAGGTGTGACCATCACCACATAAGTCTGTTACCAAGACTCTGCAGGCTCCTCTAGGTAGCTGCAGCTCTCTGCCGGAAGCGTCAGCGGCTGCAGGCTGACAACACGCGGTTTAACGCAGGAACCGTCGATATGCCTGCAGCAGCATACGCCTAACCTACCTACTTATAGAAAGGAGGCTGGGTCAGCCAGCATACTTGACATACCTACACACCCCGGGATGCGGGACCTACCTACGGTATATGCCGGACTTCCTACCTTAGGTAGATAGGTAGTAGGTAACAGTGACTAGGTAGTACCTAGTCACAGCGGAACGAAAAAACGCGCCTCTCGTTCGCTCTCTTAAAACGAACTAACTAGGTTGTCCTCGCAGAGTAACAGGCGAACGTCCCTCTTTTTTTTTCATCTCCTTTGCCATCGCTGATCATTCCGGAAGCTAGATACCTACATGTGAAAGCAAACGCATAGGCGAGGTGATGAGTACGGCAAGAGTTGATGCCGGAAGGCAGTTCAGGGGAAATCAGGACACGGCAAAGTCTAGACGATCGAAGAAAAAGAAAGAAGGGGGAGAAATAAGAGGACAGTCCACAAGCCCGGGATTAGCAACGAAGCAATGGCGCCAACAATGATGATGATGGAATTGAGAAGTGTGCATACTAGGACTAGGTACTTCTTGAAGAGTGATAAAAAAGGAAAAGGAACGGCAAAGGGGTCTAGGTAGGTATTCCGTCTGACTACCTATCTAGGTAGACTTGGCCACACACACACACACACACATTAACTCACCGCTGACCACCCCCTCCCTCTTCCCCTCCAACCTATTAGCTGTCACCTTACCCAGAGCCAGATGCGATTTGGATCTACCCATACCCAATCTATGATCTACTGCTACGCTACATAACCTACCTACCTACCTAACCTTAGTACCATAACTTTTTCTTGTTGCTAACTAGGCGTTTTTGCCCAATTACAAAACTTTTTTTCCCCTTTCCCCTTCCCATCCCTTCCTTTCTCTCTTGATCCCTTTTTTTTTTCGTAGGGATTCCATCCTTTGCCTAACCTCAAGCTACCTGCCTACTCAGTAGCGTAATACGGCTGGACACGATGTAACTTAACACGACCCAATTTTAGGGACGAAGAAAAGAAAAAAGAGGGCACAGAGGAAAAAATAAAATAAGAAACAAGGGTATGCTGGCCGTTCTAGATTCTCTCCGATCTCGACCTTGATCCGCGAGGCCCGACGCCGGGAGTGGCTGATCTAGGTAGGTAAGTCTGATCGACTTGGGATTTTCCGGTAGGTACTTTTTAGGTAGAGAAAAAGGAGAGAAACGGATAACATGACTGCTGCATACGCCTAACCTAGGTTAGGTGACGCGGGTGACAGAAGTAAGAGAAGAGAGAAAAATATAGTAGGTAATAAAAATTAGGCGATGGTGTCTTTCAAGCCTGGGCCGTCCAGGAGTAGGTTGCGAGGTAGGTAGTTATAGGTACTGTATGTATGTATACACATTCACGATCTAGTGTAGCGATCCATCCCTTGCCTTGCATACACGACCTTTGCCCTATGTATGTGTGTATGTATCTTCAACTCTACGTACCTACATATACACTTATTACCTACTTACTCTAGGTAGCTCAGCCAATCGGCTATCCAACCACCTTGCATCTCAACACTAGTCAGCATGTACCTATATATGTATATGTGTATGTAGGTAGGTATATAAGACCGACGCGTCTGGCCACATACCTACATACATAATACACATGCACAGCCTCGACGAGCCGAACGCCGTGCCGTATCTTCAACCCATCATACGTACTTAGACAATCGTAGTACCTAGGTAGACGGAGAGCCCCGGTGGAAGGGTTGTTCGGGATCGGGGGATCGGTTCCCCTAGGTATCTTCGCCTTGATTTTTTTATCTTCATCTTCATCCTTAACCCCTACCTACCCTAACCTGATAATCATAATCATCTCTTGTTCTTCTTCTGAAGTTATTCGCGTTTTTGCAACACCCCCAAGCCCTAGGTATCCAACCCAACCCGGGACGCGAGTCGAAGCGTAATATTCCACGGCCTCTCTCTCTCTCTCTCTCTCTCTCTCCCTTCTTTTTTTTTTCTTCTCTCTCTGTGTGGAATATAACGTAGGTAGGTACATCTAAGCTGCCATCAACATCCACAATTAAAACCCCCGTAAATAAAATAAAAATAAAAAGAATTACGAGAAAAATGTAACTTATATTTTTTTCGTTCGAAATCCCTCTCCCCCTCCCCATAACCTACCTAGGTAATGCTACTACCTATACACAGACCACATTCATACCTGAGCCCCCTCCTGTAGGTAGGTAATCGTAGTTGTAACTTACTACCTATGTAGGTAACCTTAGTCGTATGGTCAAGCTCAGCCCATCCGACACCCGAAAGAAAGAAAGAAAAAAAAAACCTCGCACGCACGCACGCACGGTCGCGGTCCGGTCCAAAGGGAACGCAACACACACACAACGCGCGAGATTGCCGAGCACTTGCCGGCTCCCTTCCAACCGCCGCCCGCATCGTCCATCAGTTACACTACCTAACTTACCTACTCATATTACCTAGGTTAGGTTGGTAGGTCTGGTAGGTCGGATATCTGACCTATCTATCTATACTATGTATGAACTACATACCTATACTGCACTACACTTATACATTCCAAAAAAGCATCATCACCCCCTCCCTCCCATCGAATCCGCACAGATGATCTGACTGAGAAGGAGAGATAGAGACAGAGAGAGAGATAGAGAACAACCTACCTACCTACCTACCTACTCACTTACGTGCTACATACCTACCTATGCGAGATGAGAAGTCGGTTAACCTAACCTGACCTGACCTGACCTAAGTAGGCATATATTATACATAATGTCAGTATAGTATAGCTAGGCCCTAGATACCTACCTACCTCCCTAGCAGCGCACCTACACTAGGTAATAGCAAAAGTATGTCTACCTAGCATTACCTAGGTTACCTACTTACCTATCCCGTCCGTCCGTCTGCATCATCCGTTCGTCGATGAGAGACGGAGATTGCCAGCAAAAAAAAAAAAAAACCAAAACCCGCATCCCTTTCCTTTCTTTCCCTTCCCTCCCCTTTGTACTTTCAATGCGTCTATTCCTATACTACCTACACTACACTACGCTACACTATACTGCATTTTGCGCTAGGTTAGGTAGGTATGTAGGTATAAGACAGCACAAACGTTGTTGAGTGTAACCCCGTGTGCGGCCCATCAATGATAAACCAGGACCAAGACATAAGACCAAGACTAAGACCAAGACCAAAAAAAAAAACGCGTTTCGCGATTTCTGTTGAGGACGCGATTGTCTGATTGTCTCTCTTCACTTTTCACATGTCAATAATGAATCCTTTTTTTCCATGCTTACATCCGGCCACATGTGGTGAAGTTGAAAGACGATGTCTCAATTTTAATACCTATCTACTCATTCGAGTACCTAGGCCCAATGTCCCAATCTTCCAATCGTGTGTGTATACATGCATCTCGAGCAGTAGTAATAGTAGTAATAGTGTAGATACCTAATAGAGGTATTGTTGAGCTTCATGTGTTCTCTATCTATTGGAATAACAAGTAGGTATTTCCGTTCCTCCCGTCCGTCCTATACCTGTGAACTCCTCCCTTTTTTATAACATCTAGGTACGTAGTTATGAGCGAACCCCCCTTCCCCATCATACCAAATGATGGGAAACAATATGTTGTTGATCCCTTATCATTCACCCAAATTTCCAAACCGGAAAAGAAAAATTACAGTTCGACCTCCCCAATCAATGCAAGGTCGATGAGAGAGCATTGATGATAGTTGTAGTGTTGTAGTTTTATCCAAGTGGATAACTTTTATGCGAAACCGTCCGCCCGGCCGTCACCCCATAAGATCAGATCAAAGACGCCCGCCCCCCTTAAAACAATCCCTCTAAGTGGTCCATCGCGTAGGTGGTTCGCTCATTAAAAAAAAATCTCATCAAAACGCCATCCCGAACCATTCCGATCCGACCCGTTCCGAATACATCCACGCGAGTGGGGATGATAAGATGACCCAATTAGGTAGGGTAGCGACGACAGCTGAGAGTCAGCTCTACCAGACTAGCTGGGGAGTCATGGACTCCATCATGCGCATCGGCGGCATCATCAACTGGATCATGGTATCGACTGGCTGGCAAGAGACAGCGCCAGGTACATAGCAAGCCCCTAAAAGTTGAAGAAAGAAGAACCATCAAATTAGTATACTCTTGAACAATCATCCCAGGGGTTGTCCGAATAGGCTGAACCAGGAAATCGTTGTGGCGGCGATTATTTATCTTCTTCTATCTATTCAAGATAGAGAGGGTCAAATTCGGCTCAGATAATGCAGCTTGCATTATCAGGTCCACTGGAACCAAGTCGATGCCCTTCCATATCCACGAGCTCAATGGGTGTCGCTTCTCATAGGATATCCATCGTCCAACAATCCAGGCCGCAAGGCTTAGATCAAGAACGTGGCCCTGCTTTATCCGTCTTGCCGAGATGAAACTGGTGGTCCAGTTTTCTTTACAGTAAGGTCGAACGCCTATGATGAGGCAGCATGGTGGGGGGGAATCGATTTGGCCTTTCTGATCCTCAAGGGACTGAGATGCAGCACTATCGGTCTTTTTTTTTCTTTCACATAGATGCAACGACGATTGCTTTACCTGCATGGGTGACCTGTTGGGCCTCAGACGTCTCCAGGCTAAGTAGCAGCTGGTTTGTCCGGATGATCAATTCTGCGACGAAGTGTAAGTAGGAGAAGTCCCGGAACCGTAGAAGTAGACAAACGCACCTTGATACTCCAACACGTACGACACGGGAGGCTCATCGTTAGGGCCTATGAGCACGGGCGCATTGACATCCTCTTTCTCGACGACGCGGAACTTGATACCGACATCCTTAGAGGAGTCGGTCCACAGGATGGATTCGTCGTCGAGTCTCGGCCTCGCTCGCTGCTGCTTCAATGCCGAGTTGTTCGCTGCTTGGTTCCGGAGCCAGTCACGCCATACGCGGATCACACCATCGGACACCTGGGCTATGCTCAGGAAGAGACCTCGTCTCGGCCCCACCTTGACCAGATTGGCCACGGTACAAAGCTGAGATAAGAGCTCTCCTGATTCGAGGGAAAGCTCGAGCGATGGCACCTCTACCAACGGCGCCTCCTTGCCCTGTAGCACAGCGGTCGTGGGTCGCCTCGCGCGCGGCCGCCCCTGCTCGTCGCCGAGAAAAGGCCGAAATCGCGTGTAAAGGCGATTCATATTTTCAAGGTTCGCGTCAGCGCCGGCCTCCGACAACCCATCGGTACCAAGGTACTCGCAGTGCAATGAAGGCGCCGAGAGCTTGTTGCTAGGATGGTAGCATTCTAGAATGACCTCATAGTCCTGGAGGACAGTGGCCTCAACCAAGCGGTAGTAGTGAAGGCGACCAACCAGCCCGCGAAAACGGCGGCAAACAGCAGCAATGGGCAGCAGCGAGCGAGTCGAGAAAGAACTGAGGGCCTGGAGGAGGATCTTTAGGCCGGGTTAGCATTTCCAAATTCAACACGTACGTAGGCCGGCCGGCTGGAAGGAAGGAAAGAAAGGCTCGTTCGTACCTCGTTCGGGAGGGAGTCTATGGAAAGGGGTGATTGCGCCATGACGTGCGACATGGGATATAGTAATGTGCAAAAAAGAAACAGGATAAAAGGGCAACAGATACAGAGAGACAAAACACGTTATCGAGGCTAAGACCAGAAAGACCTAATGCCGCTCGAGGGTTCTCCGTGTTTTTATATCTCGTCTGTTGGTATGGTATCGTACGTTGTGCCCTTGAATCGCTGAATCGTTTAATCCCGTATAGAGCAGCCCGGAAGATTGTCGTTTGCTGGGACCTCCGGGATGGATGGGCCCACTACGGTCTGATCGTATGTGTGCGATGTGGAACTCAGATCGAGTCTCGAACCTGACACATGCCGGCCTACCGACTTGAAGATGGCAGATGGCAGATGGCCCTGATACGGGTGTTCCCGACGTGATGGAGGATGCAGGCGACAAGCGACAGGCGGCAGGCGGCAGGCGGTGTGGTGTGCAGGTCCAACGGCTGAGCCGATGATGGTGGTTGTTTCAGTGCCTGAGTGCCGTCGACGAGGAGGAATGGATGACGGGGATGACAGCTGAGCCTCGTCCAAAGCCGGAGCAATATCGATATAGTGGACCAATAGAAGATGCCCGAGCACACCAACCTTTCACGCTTGATGTTGTGCCGGCCACTCGGGATTTGCCAAGTGCTACCTACTGCTGGCTAGGCTGAGGTAGAGATGCTGATTTCGATCTACCTACGACGATCATATGCTGGGAAGTACCTAGGGAGTATTGATATCTAGTAGTATGCAGCTAATAAGCTAGCCATTCGAAGTTCCCGGGTCTGTTCTGGTTTGTTTTATTTTCTCCCTTTTTTTTTTCTTTGTTGGTGCTGATGATGTTGACGTTGATGTTGGTGGTGTTGAAGATGAGATAGTGTGAGCGGTCTTAATTGGAAACTTGGAACCTCTAAGTTTTCTAAAGTACTTAGTAGGTATGTAGGTAGGATAGAACCTTATCATGTGTTAGGTCAATTAAGTACCCAACGTCTAATCCTACTACCTAATCATCGGCGTTTACCACTTGATGAAAGTTAGGCACCATCTGCCGCTCGCTGCCTGGACACTTGCTGCAGTTGCTACTAAGGTTAGGTCCATAGGTAAGTACTTGATAGCCGGGTACATATTTAGGGTAACTTACAGCTGCACAGTTATCATGTCCTCAAAGCTGCTGCATATACACTGTGAATTTACTGGGTCACCGCCCGAATTCTGCCGCTTTGCCCCTTAATTCAATCATATCATAAACGTGGCGCCACCAACATGTGAAAACATATGAACATTCATCTTCCATAAAATTTTTGATGGAGCCTCGAATAAGAATTTGCACCTTTTTTTTTCTGTGCGCGCGTGTGTCTTTCTGCCTCTCTTTTTCTTTTCCTTCCCTTTTCTTCCTTTTTTTGCGAGATTACTCCGAGACACCTTTCTTACCTACTAGGTATCATCATCAGCTCCTCTGAGTCTCTCGCTGATGCTTGGTGACATCAGCTGTAGGCAATCCTTTCTCCCTGTGAAAAACTTCATCGCTATGACGATGGCTGAAGTCGGGAAATGCATCTCCAGTTACCGAGCCCGAGTTATAGTGTTTGACACTTTGCTCTCGGGGAGAAAAAAACCCCCGAATCGGGAATGTTAAATTACATCTTGGCTATCTTACCTAGGTTTACGAGACATCGCCCTCTTCGCTGAAAACCACTCAAGGTGCGCCGGCAGGCCGTGGCGTCTAAGCCGCATATTCAATCAAAATGCGTGCCCGAGAGGCTCTTGCCACTCTGGCCCTCGGTCATATAAGATCTCAAACCATCGACTCTAGTTGCCAAATCTCTTGATATATGTCATTTGTGTCATCACTAGATCGTCGTTGAGAGAGCTCCTCCGCTTACCTACCTTTGTGCCATCTCTCAGCCCGGCTCAATGCCTCCAGTGCTGACCCCGATCGTGCACAAAAGGCTCAAAGCGGTTGCGATGACCGTCAGCTGCATTTATTGACCACAAAGCTTACCTCTGGCCAGGATAACAGAATTGTTAGGAGCCTTGGATTTGAGAGTATAGACTTAGGGGCTACTTTACGCTAGGTCTCGGAACAACATCGATACTAGCTGTGATTTCGCAATTTCTTGACCTTGGTGTTGTAGGATGGCCTACTACGGCTTTATGATCTGCACTGAAGGTGTGCGGCACATATATCCCATGTATGTGCTCGAGGGGAGCTCAAATCTTACTCGCCGGGAGCGTTGAGGACTTGTCGAACTCTCTCTACTCCTGCCACTATCGGTTGCTAAGGTGTCTAGATTGGGAACGTGGCATGGGGTTCGTTCCGGTCTCTTGAACAATCTTGCGCCTATAGGTTGTGGTGCTGTGTGTGTGCGTGTGTGCGTGTGTATCTGTGATGCTCATGCATCGGGGTAGCGAGGAGACCGATGCTAGCTTCTACAAATCACAAAGCACCTACACGTAGCCTACCGAGCTATCAAGAGGTAGGTCAGAGGCTTATTTGATCCTATTACCAAGGTCAGCAAGCTCAAGTGAGATTCGACGGACTGGTGGGTACATAAGCCCGGAGATGGTATAAGCTGAGGATATACATTACCTAGATAGGCAGGATGTAAGTCACCAAGGGGGGAGAAGCCTCTATATGTCTTTTGGTGAATCAAGCCCACGTCACAAAGTCCATCTCTGATATGAGGGGTAGTCGAGTGTGAGCTTGTGCCGTTGGCGTTTAAGACAGTGGGCATGAGGCGATGGTTTAGATGTATCGTTTGGTAAAGATGCGTCCTGTCGTTGTGTTTTATACTGTTCTGTCATAGTTCAAGACTCAGGGGAATGCAAACGAGTGCGTCTATGGACACGACTATGGATCCTCATCTTGGCCCGCAGCCATTATCAGATAACATCATGGTCACCTGGGATGTCACCTCAACCTGCCTACTGGGTCATATCACGAATGTCCCTCCGTAAAAGCACCAGCTTATCCCAATGCCGGCCTAGTGAAGCCGGTCAGCACTAGTGTGTGCAAAATCTGTGATGCATCACATACAGCATTACAGAGACTCGTTTCTGTCCAGCTGTAGAGATGGACGGTGCGTTCGAGACCAATGAGGGCTATCGTAGGTGATCCGCAGGGTCTGTCTGCGTCTCGAACAGGATACCTGTTTAGTTTATGTCGGTAGAGAGAAGCTCCATCGAGCCCTCTTCTGACGCCAGGGAGCGCGCAGGTCAACCAACCACGACCCATTCGGTGAGGGCTGGGCACTCGGTGGTCCTGGGGCCCGAATTATGTTGTCCATCAAAGGGCAGTAATTACCGATTTGTTATCCGGGGGGGAGGGAGGGAGGACAGAAGAGGAGACCGGGTATGTGCAGCTTGTTCCTACTGTCCGCAACAAGGCACAATCACACTACATTGCATTAGTGCCTAGGCCTTGCGATATCTAGGTATCTTGGAGGATTCTACTCTGGTGCCTCCTTCGCGAAGAGAGGGTTTTATCTAGGTGCAAAACGTGAACGAGCCCGACATCTCGGACTCGCCTTCCGACAAAGGGGGGGTATATCACCGGATAGGTATCTGTTTGGCTCGCAGGTCATCCGCCGATTGCCAGCTCAGGGGCTGCAGAGGGCAAATATTTACGTAAATTACCAGGTCAGAGATGGGCGCACATGAGTTGCGTTGCTCGTGCTTGACATAATTTGCGGCACATTCCCCTCCTCCGTAGCAACGCTCTGATAATGCCGACGATAAGTAACCGCACGGAGACCGCCCCGAAGGTGGTTGGCAAGCAAAGCGGCAAGAGTCAGGTCGTATCGCCGTGTTGATGGTCCGTGTCAACGTCCTACCGACATCCGACAATTCTGTGTGTACTTACCTACCTACCTACACCTAGGTAGGTGGTCAGTCTCCCTCTTCAGCCTGCCAATAGTTTGCCTTAAAACACAAACCTTTCGGAAGCTGTGTGTCTCGGGGGACTAATGAAGAAGGACTCGCCCAGCTCAGGAGAGCATAGCGGTAAGAGCCCTTCTTTTTTACGATAGGTATCAAACAAAAGGAATATTCTGACCGGAGTCCTAAGGTGAGTGGAGACGAGTCAGTGTGGATACCTTTACCTGGCAGGGGGGGAGGCCATTCCCATGTTCGCGGATAGTTGCCATGTTTTGGGAGGATGCTGTCTGGGTTCGCTGGAGGCTAGGCTGTTCAAATACTAGCGAGCGTAGCCTCACTAATGGACAGGAAAAGGGTGGGCGAATAGGAGACTCTTCCAGAAGTACGCCTAGCCAGATCGGCAGGACGTAGTTCTTGCTAATTTGTCGGAGATGCAGAGGATGCACATGTGTAGGTAGGACGGGGTTTGCTCTGGCGCGGGCTTAGGAATCAAGTGAAGCAGGTTGCAAAAGGACAGAAAGCAAAACACATACCTACATATTTCTGGAGGGAGGATCCAATTCCAATGTCACAGCAAACATGGATACGGTTTGGCACAGAGGAGGAGTGGGAAATGGAAAGGGAAGGGGAAGGGGAAGAGGAACAAGAGAGGGGGGGGGGGGTGTTGTGTTGAGAAAGAGCGGAATGAGTAGTCATGATATATTCGGTATATCAATATGATAAATAACATACCTATGATATTGATATAGACCTACCTAGATATTATGTATTGCTAGTGACATAGGTAACCCTACTTAAGTATAGTAGTATTCGATTAATGTAGACAAGGTATCAATGTATGTAGCACCAGACGTATGTATGTAAGTAATAATCAAGCTTAAAAGTTGATATAGACTTTTAGATCAAGACTTATTTTTACCCTCTCACTAACACCAAAGGGACAACAAGTGTGACGTGAGGTGGCAATGGGGTAACATCGAGCGGCACCAACCGGACAAGCGAAGCCAGAGGCCACGCCACAAAACTCAAGCCCTCTTTGAAGAAGCTGAGCCGCAGGTTGCAGGGGTCTTGGCACGATCTTTCCCACTGCCCGGGGCTGCCGGGGGGTCTTGGGTTTGGTACCTGTAAATGGCTCAGCTACCCTGGAAATGGCTCAGCTACTCTGGAAATGGGCCATTTACGCTGGAAATGGGCCATTTACGCTGGAAATGGGCTATCTACGCTGGAAATGGCTTAGCTACCCTGAAAATAAGCCATCTACCCTGGAAATAGCTTAGCTACCCTGGAATAGCCGTATTAATTATTTAAATAACTTTTTTATTCACTTTAAAATAGGCTATTTACTTTAAAAATAGCTGTATTATTTATTTAAAAATTTAAAAATTAATTAAATTAACTATTTTATTATAAATTTAATTTTTAATTTTTAATTTTTAATTTTTAATTTTTAATTTTTAATTTTTAATTTTTAATTTTTAATTTTTAATTTTTAATTTTTAATTTTTAATTTTTAATTTTTAATTTTTAATTTTTAATTTTTAATTTTTAATTTTTAATTTTTAATTTTTAATTTTTAATTTTTAATTTTTAATTTTTAATTTTTAATTTTCAATATTATCATTTTCTTGTTTTAATATTAGAGTATTTAACTTTTTTATATCGTTAATTTTCCAGTTTTTTAATAAGATTAATTTTTTAATTGTTTCAGGTAATAACCTATTTTTAGATTTTGTTATTAAATTTCCTGTAATTGAAAATACCTTTTTTACAGTTGATGATGTAGCTGGTATAGTTAAATATCGGCTAGCTAAAAGGCTTAATATAGGGTATTTTTCTTTATTATTTTTCTAAAAATTTAATGGATGAATTTATTATGAAATTAATATTTTAATTTTAAATAAATAAATAAAAATAAATTTAAACGCTTATTTTTGAAGAAATAACGTTTTTATTTAAATAAATTTTAATTTCGTTTCGATTATTAGATATATTTGAAATAAATAACTTATTTTCTGATTTAGACTTTTTTTTTTTATTAGAAATATTATAAATATTTTCATTTTTAAGATTATTTTCGTTTATAAGTGTTTTTAACTTAATAATTATTAATATTTATTAATAATAAATTTAATTTAATTACTTATTTTATAAATTTTTGTTTTAATAAACTAATAGCGTCTTGACTTATATTTGGATAATGATATAATAAACCGTTTTTTTTAAAATGTATTAATTTAAATCGAGGATTTAATATTATACTTAAAATATAAGGTTTATATTTTATAAATGTACTAGGAGATAATTTCCGTGGAAAATAATCATTAAGTTTTTTTAAACCGGCTTGAATTGCTATAATTAAATCTGTATAATATTGTTTTTATTTTTTATAATTAATAAAAATTAATAAAAAAGTTTAAACGTAAAAGTTTAATTTTTTAAAAAACAATAACTTATAAAAAACTTATTTTCGTTAATTTTATTTTGAAATAAATTAATATAATTTTTTAATTTATTATAAATTTGATAAATATATAATAAAGCTTTATTTAAAGTTGTATAAATTTCGCTTTGTAATTTAATTGTTGGTTTAACAAAAATTTTAAAAATTTGCT
>JAJNNV010000107.1:0-54540 GCA_022544895.1 Biscogniauxia sp. FL1348 | reverse complement strand
TTTTTATAACGCGCGCTTTTTTATTAACGTCGTAAAAATTACTTTTAAAATATTTAAAAAACTTTTTTAAATTATTTTTTTAACTGTTTTTTTTTTACGTATAAAACGCGTTTATTACAGTTTAAACGCTAGTTTTAAACTGCTTATAAATATTATATTATATAATGTAATTATTACTAATAAAATGCGCGTTTTATATAAACTTATATTTTATTAATATTAATTACGTTAAAAACTTATTTTTACTTTTATTAAATTTATTAAGTTAAAAAAGCAGTTTTTATTTATTTATTTAAAAAGTAAAAAGCGTAATTAACATAATTATTATAAAAAAAAAAGTGCAGTTAAAGCTGTTACTTATTTATAGCGCGTTTTTTACACTATGTTTACGCTAAATGTTAACGTTAATTAAAAAGCTATTAAATTAATTAATAAAAACTTTTTAATTAATTAAGCTTTAATATTATTATTAAAATAAATAAAAACTGCGTTAAGTTGCTTATATATAATAACGGTAATAAATATTAAAGCTTATTTTATTAATTTTATTATGTTTAAAAGTAAAAGCACGTTTACTATTAACATTAAAGCTTATTTAAATATATTTTTTAAGTTAATAATTTAATGCTTTTAAATATATAATAAGCTTATTATAAGCAGTATTACTATATAAGTTTTAATAAAATTTATTTAAAAGCATAAAAAAAAAAGTTTTAATTATTTATATGTACGCAGTTAAAAAAAGTTTTATAAGCTTTTAACGCGTTTATTAAGTAAATTAGTTCTATGTACCGATTTTTTAAATACCAGGCTTAACCCGTTATAATTTTTTTAAAATTTTAATATGTAAAAATTACGTAATAATTGTTATATATATAAAAAAGGTCGTAAAAAGCACTTATATATTTTAATTTATTATTTAAGCTTAAATAAAATAGTTAAAAATTAAAAGTAAATTTTATTATAATTATAAAAAGTAAAAATATTTAAAAATAAATTTTATTAATTTTAATTATAAGTGGTTAGTTATTAATATTTAATTAAAGTATAAAAAGCAGTTGAAATTTTTTTAGTTTTAGGGGGTGGGCCTGATTAATTTGACACCTAACTGTACTTACATACATATACATATGTAGTGGTACATACTTGAGCTATGTATTAATGTTGTCAATGGGTATGTACCTACCTAAGGCTAGCTAGGTAGGTGGTAGCTGGTGTGTAGGACTCGGTAAGTGGATCAAACCCCACCACCATTAGCTAATTTTTAATGACGCAGGACAAAGAAAGCCCTAGGTACTGCACCTAACCTACATCAACGAGTACTAGATATGTATCGATGTACATTTAACATGCTGCCAGGCACATCAAATACCCATTGACACATTATGTAACGCCAAAAGAAAACTTATACCAGACCCGCCTAAGGTTAACCATTTACATACTCATTAATGTTCATTGATACATATAACGTACCATACCAGTTAAAACACACATAACAGGTCTGTTAAAATCCCACACCGAGAGCAAATATCTTATTCCTGCCATGGATCGCCTTGCCTCATACATGGAATATCAATAAATAAACGGGCCACATCTACAGCAATGCATTACCAGTACGTGAGTTAACGACCTCACAGGGTGACAGTGGGTAGGGAGAGGGTCAGAGTCTCTGACTAACTTTAGTAGATACTACCCTTACATCAACCAAATATTCCCTTCCGCTTACACCACCAGACATTGATAATACCTACCAAGTATACCAGGTATACCAGGTATACCCGACGCCTCCACTAAACAGCACGGGTACCTAAGACAAAAGGCCTAAGGTGTTCTTGCATAAGCGCATGACCGCCTGCTATCTCACTACCTCCCCGCCCTTCCCTTCTCTTCCCATCCCTTCCCAAGATGAGACTGCGCCAATCAAACCAAGGCAAGCATTTCCGTCCTTCTGATTTTGCCCCTGACCTCGAAATCTCCGATGACGATCGATCATCCGCAGCCACACGCCGGAAGAAACCTGGCAACGAATCCTCCGAAGAGGAATTTGTCGTCCAGGAGGATGATGATGATGATGCCAACCCACCAGACAAGCATTTCTCGGAGCTGGACACAGCTGCAGCCGAGAACAGACGCCCTAAGCGGCCCAGGAAACAGGGCCCACCCCCAACGGTAGAGGAGAACCTGGGCGAGGTGCCGCCTTACCCCACAGATCCCTCGCAGCGGTGGACAAGGTCGTATATCGGTCCAGTTAAACGGTGGACACGGTTCGCCGAGCTCACGAAGTTCTGGTTCGGCGACAGGAGGAATTATGCCAAAGTTGTTAACGGCATCACCAAGCTCTGGTGGGAGTACGAAGTTGTACCGCCTAGACTCCAGTCGGAAGGCCAACTTGCGAGGGCGCAAACTGGTTGGATGCAGACTGGCTTCTGGGAGGACCAGGAAACCAAGTTTCGGCAATGGTACGAGAGGTACCTCAAGACGCGCACTAGTCGGCAGACCTCGGCCTTGCTCGACGAAGCCGCCGCCTTTCGATGGTTTCCTCCTCATGTCGACGGCGAACTGAGTGTGCTACTGGGCCATGTCTCCAACCAGAGGGAGTACCGCATGAGACGGGGCCAAAGCATATGTTTTTCCGATGCAGGTAACCCAATCGAGGACACAGGCGATGTTGAGACCAAATGTGGTGGCTGGGTTATCCATGTGGGCGGCATTGTCATGTCTATGGGATGGGCACCAGCCAGAGGTCAAGTAAACCAGCTGTTAGCTATAGCCTCAGTCCCCTATTCTGATCAAGCATTCTACCGAGACTTGGACCAGGCACCGAAAGAGTCAGAAAAGAAGGAAGACACAGTTCAAATATGGAGATTCGAAGCAGAAAAGGATCACCGAGGTGTTCTCCGGCCAGCAAAACGCTCACCAAAGCTAGTACATGCGATATGCTTTACATGGGGACGGGTCGTGCGAATGCAATGGTGTCCTGTGCCGCTTGCGATCGATAATCAGAAAGGTCTACTGGCAGTGCTGTGCGGCGATAAAAAGTTAAGGGTTTTATTAGTTCGCGACTCGGCTCAGGACAGCAGGAAAACCTTCGGTATGTTTGGTCCTCGCTGCACGAACAAAAATACACGAGTACTAATGGCGGAAATAGAGGAAATACAGGAACCCATGCTCACTATTGAGGCACCCAAGGAGCAAGCACTAGAGATCACTTGTTTCACCTGGATAAACATGAATCGGATTGCCGCCGGCCTTTCAGATGGCTCAGTCGCGGTATGGTCCATCTCTCCTTATCGATGTCTTCAACGACATCCAATTCATTCCAGTGCAATCATGGACATTGTTTCTAGTTACCCATCAGATCCCTTCATCGTTAGCACGATACCCATGGGAGGCCTTCTTACCATCACGGATCTGAACCGGCCAAACGCGGAGGTGTCATATCATCCGAACATGCTCGTTTCCCTGCAGCCGAATCTCCTGGCGTGGAGCGATCATCTACGTGGGTTTGCCTCGATATGGCCTTCAGCCTTTCCCGGAAACTCCAATATTGCTTTCGTGCACGCGCGGGTTTTCCCCTTATCTCGTCATCTCTGTACTGTCGAGGGTCAACCCACCTGCTTATCCATCGGAGCGTGCCATCCTTATATTCTCGTTGGAGCGACGGATGGCTCCGTGTGGGTTATCAACATGTTGCGCAAGATTTCAACGCACAGGAAAAAGACATACAAAATGAGGCTTATGCAACACGAGTACCGGGCACCTCTTGAGTCATCTGAAGGAGACATCCAGGAACCGGAGCAAAGGCAGCAGCCACTCGGAGCATGCCGCATCCTTCATGGCTTCCTGCCCGAGCTGAATAGCCATCCTGTGGCGGCCAGGGGTGCGGAGACACAATCCAAGACCAAGAAGCAAAAAGGTGGGAAGCCGGAAGCGAAGGAGAAGAAAAGTACGGCTAAGGGGCGCTCCACCAAAAAATCGAAAGGCCCGAACACGGAAGGCGAGGCCACGCCCGACGACACGAAAGACGTGGAAATGGAGGGCGAGGGCATCACCTCGGCGGCCGGACCTATCACCCTGCATGAAGCCCTAACCCGCATCACGTACGTCTCGTGGAATCCCAACGCGAGGTTCGGTTGGTGGGCGGCCGCCGCCATGGGCTCCGGGTTGGTGCGGGTCATGGACCTTGGCATCGAGGGTGCGAGATCTGGGGAAGCGGATGCCGAAGACGTGGCCGATTCACCTGCCTCGGATAATGACGATGGCGCGTACGTAGATGACGGCACATTCGAGGATGTCTACGACGTAGATGAAGGCGAGGACATGGACGAGGATGAGGAAACTGATGGTGAGGTTGATATGGTGTCGTGGATGGATTGAGCTATTGGGCCTAGTGTGGACCTACCAGCCTGCCATGGACTGGGTGTATTCACTCTAGTTGGCTTGATTCACGGGGGGCTCTAGAGACGTGTACTGAAAGGGGAGAAGGAAGGTTTGCATCAATTGATGTCTGTTCTTGGCGTCTATTCTAGAATCTAATCTATGTGGCCCAGTGCTTGAATCTATGTAGGGGGTCGATTCTCGATCATGTGTGGATCTTTGGTATTGGACTCGGGGTTTTGTGAATGCCATGATACATAGGTGGTTAGGCCCGTTCCGATGATGGTAGAGGTATACCGAGAAAAAAAAAAGAAAAGGTCTAATAGTCATCGATGATTATGATACTGAACTGTATAAGCTTCTAAACAGGCTATTATAGGAAGGAAGGATCCCGGAAAAGCTGAGAGGAATGAGATTTGAGGCTGCCTAGAATCGATTTTAACGGTGTAGCAATGACCGGGCGTTGATTAACATTGGGCGCCCATGATACTGTGATGGTAGTCGAAAGCCTTGGTCATGCCGGTCAGATGCGATGCGGCGGCGAGAAGAATGAGGACGTGGAACAGCTGGTGCGAGCTGCCCCAGATGTCAAACGTCCTAGGAAAGCTCCGTTCGGGCCACCGGACCTGTTCGTACAGAGTCGTCAGCAACTACGCACTATAATCTAGATCTCTGCCACCTCTCTTGAGATATGGTGGTGGATATTAACAGGCGGAGGAAAGGTAAAGAGGAGAGACTGACAGCATAGAGAAAGGCACCGAATATGTAGAGGAACCCCTGAAGGAGGACCCAGTCGAGGCCCATCCGCTCCACGAGGCCCTGGTACCCGTATATGCTGATGCCGTGGCATACGGGGACGATGCCGGAAACGCCGAGCCCGACGAAGATGGCTGTGCGGTAGGGACGGTAGCGCGGGGTGCGGAACTCTTCCACCCAGGAGACAATGCCGCATCCCAGGCCGAGAATGAATATCTAGGAGGGGAGTAGGTCAGTATGACTACATAGGGTAGCACCACGGGATCTGGAACTTTGTTGACATCGATTCCCTCCCTCCCCCTTTTCAGCCCTTTTGAGTGGGAGGATGGTTCCCGTCTATTCTAAACTAACCTAGCCTAGTTCCTCTACCACTAAGGGAAGAAAGGGGGGAGGAATGGAATGGAGTGGGAAAGATGGAGAGAGAGAAAGAGACAGAGAGAGTGACATGTTTTCCAAACGTACAGCAGACATGTACATGCTCATGAGGCGGGGATGGCAGAAGAGCCCATAGTACAGGGCGGGCACGTAGCTGCCGACGATGAGGAAGACGATGCCGGAGTAGTCGAGCTTGTTGCCCCAGCGGGCGACGGGCTCGGAGTGGTTGGAGAGGGCGTGGAAGGCGGCGCTGAGGCCGAGGCAGGCGACGGCGCCGGCGAAGAAGCAGGCGAAGGCGAGCACGTCGGCGGGGCCGGCCTCGGCGTAGCGCGCCAGCCAGCGCGCCCCTATCGCCCCGAACCCCACGCTGCCCGCCAGGTGCGTCCAGATGTTGACGCTCTCGTTGTGCGCGTACCGCACCACCGACAGCGCGCACTGCGCGTAGCTGTTGCTGCTGCGCCGGTACCCGCTCAGGATGTACCCGTTGTCCCGCCGCCACGCCGGCAGCTCGTCCCACAGCAGCAGCAGCGTCTCTTCCACCTTGTGCTCGACCGCCCGCGCGGCCGACGTGGATGCCGCGGCGGCGGCGCTGACGGCGGCGCTGACGGACGAGCGGCGCCGCTTCCGGAGGTCGCCCTCCGGGCTTTTGGCTGAGTCTTCGGTGATGGTGGCCATTAGGGGGTCAGGTTATGTTTTATGTGGTGCCGGTTCTAGGGGAGGAGAGAGGAGGGTTCAAATACCAAGTCCCTTTTTTGTCTTTTATGTCTATATTGTTAACTATCAATGCACCCTTGGGGATAGGGTATAACTTATTTATAGGTCAGGGGCAATGTGAAGTTTGTTGGGAGATATGATACTTTACTATAATGTACTAAGTAAGGTTGAGACAGGTACAGTACTTAAAGTATACTGTACCTAGATACTACATACCTACATGTAGCACAGGTTAGGTATGTAGGTACACTACTGGTCAACATGTAACAGCTGATTTTGATGGGGCGAGTTAGTTGCATCTGACCGCCCATTAAACCGGGTATGTCTGGTACCATGTACTACATACTTCCTACCTACATGTACAACTTACTACACACATATCTATAGGTACCACCTTAGGGATTTATACCTACGTAGAGGGAGGTGCTGGCTCTGCCAGCTGGCATCGGTTACTTCCCGCAGGGCTGCCAGCTGGCGTGTTATGCTGGAAAAATTCAAGTGCTGACAGACCCTCCTTGCGAGTCTCAGCGTCTCGACGGCGGCCATGTTGACTCTATCTATTTGGCTGGCCGTGGCGTGTTGATATGGGTATTCCGATGGTTGGCATAGGAAGCAAGGAGAAGAAGAGTAGGTAGCATATACGTATAACCAGATTGAGAGAACTCGATCGAAGACAGACATGCGAGATCACCGTCTAACCTAGTAATGTCACCGTAGAATGGGTTGGCAGTTGTATGTTGTCGTCGTCGTGTATTCCTTATGACGAAAGTAACCCAGTGTAAAACCATCCTCCGATATCAAAGTCGTATCCGTGTCCAAAGCGCTATGCATTTCCGTGTTGCGCCCGCCCCTCCTTCTCCCAGAACGTCGTGGCCTCGTCCGTGTGTCCCCGGCATGCAGTCTTTATTTCTTGCCGCTCTTCTTGATACCGCCGGAGCTCAGTGGCCCCTTGCCTGCCGCCTTCTTGGCCATCTCGGCACGAGCCTTCTCGTCTGTAGGTAGTCCCAACGTTAGCCATCAGCCTAGGTAGGTATCTAGTCGATCAACCAGGCCCAAGTTCATGTTATCATACCAGCTCGCTTCTTCTCCATGAAGGCCTTGTCCTCTTCGTCCACATCCTTCTGCTGCTTCTTGGCTGCCTTCAGAGGCTTCACCTTGCCGCCTACATCCGGTTCGTTAGCATCGATAAGCCGTGGGGAAAATTCATACCAGGCCATGCCGGTTTAGGCGTTCGTTACCTTCTCGGTTCTGACCACCCATGTTGAGAGATATATGGAGTTTTCTGGCAGTGGTGCGTGGGAGATGTGTATATCGATGGTGGCTTGTCTCGGACGGAAAAGAAAACCAGAAGGAGGGAGGATGGCAGATAAGAATTATGGATAGGGGCGAAGTAAAAGAATAGGACTTCTTTCTGTTTGGCACCGGTCGGTCGGTCAGGGTCCAGCGAGTTGCGACCGAGGGGCACTACGTTATGGATTGGGTACTTAGTGTGATGTGGTGTAACCAGGTTTCAAAGCTTATCGACGTGTTTTCACTGGGTCCTCGGATAATTATGTTTCCTTTCTACGTAGGCTAAGTAAGTAGGTCCCGTGGAGTGGAGCCCTGGACCTATGGAACCTTCCGGGAACGCTCTCGCCTACTACCACCTAAACTCGAAGCCTTGACCAACTCATCTCAGCCTCCCTTCTTCAATGAATCTTTTGTTGTTTGATCATCTCGCCATTACGAGTCCCTCTGTCGGCCCAAGCACCACCATCCTCCTCTGCCACCACCCCCCCTTCGAGACTTGTCTTATTGCAAGTTGCAACTGCTACCTACCTACCTACCTACTCACTATCCCCCCCCTTCTTCTCCATTCCTGCATACATCTGAAGCCGGTCGTCTCAAAGACTTTCTCTACTTCTCGACAGCTTCGTGATGCGATAGAGCTGAGAAGACGCTTCCCGGTTCGACCCAATTTTCTGCGCCTACATTTGTTGAAGTCCTGCAAGCTAACCCTGCATTTTCTCTCTTGAAGACCGGAAGTGCACCATCCTTTCGTGTCCCCTCTGAAGATAAAGTGAGCAAAACATGGCGACGCCCACCAGTTCCGACGAAGGCGAGATTGTGGAGAACGGCGTTGGGGACTTGAAGGCAACTTCACTGCCACAGCTTAATGGACCCGGTGTTGACCGTATGGACAGAACTCGAGCTAGATATTCAAGATCAAGATCGCCAGACTATGTGAACGGCTCGAGATATCACACTGGCGCTTCCCGCCGAAGTCGCTCTCCTCGCGGCCACAAGCGACCGCGCGATGATTCTTATCGGGGTGGCCGCGGAGATGTTGACCCCCGACGGTTTCGTGTCCACTACGAAGATTCCCGCGATGGCTATCGACGTTCCCGCCTGTCTTATGATGATGAGGATCGCCCTCATGCGCACTCATCAACCGTAGGCCTACAATACGATGACAAGGATCGAGGTTATCCCCGCAATAGACCACGAGACCGAAGCCGAGACCGTGACCGTGACCATGACCGCGACCGCGACCGAGATCGCTATGCTGACAAGCGTCCGAAACTACGCAGTCGCTCTCCCTACCGCCCACCTCGAGGTGGGAGGGACCGAGGTGATCGTTCGCGACGTGATGATAGCCGAAGTCGGAGGACCACAGACCGAAATAGTGTAGAGAGTGCTAGGTCAGGCCACCAAGACAGTCCACGACATATGCACGACCATGCGACGAATTCGAAACGAGACGTTCTAGCTGAGACCACGAGTACTACTAGAGATAACGCTAAACTTGCTAAAGGGCATTCTGATGACACCACTCCCACCACCACCACGTCCGTACACACCTCGGAGCCGGAGAAGACATACGAAGAAGATCAGCCCATGGACGTTGACGCAGAGATTGAACGTCGACGTCGTCGCCGTGAAGAGCTTCTAGCGAAATCTCGGAATGCCACACCCATGTTAGTACAAGCTCTACAGTCTTCAGAGAGAACCACCGCCTCTTCCCCTGCCTACACGCGAGGAAGCACACCCATGGTGACGGAAGGAAATACCCCTAAATCTAGTGAGCCAACCCTCCGCTGTTCTTCCTTCTAGTTTACGCAGCCGCTAACTGGGCTTTTAGTTGTCTCGTCGCCGCCTTCTCCGGGCCATCATTTACAAGAGGGCATGTCGCCTGCTGCCATTGACATATCTAACGATCAGGACCTCATCAATATTCATGGCGAATTAAGAAACACTGATGATGACGGCCCATCCGCAGCAGACTATGATCCGACCGCTGACATGCGGGAGGATGAACGAAGAGATGAGCTTCGTCATGGCCATCTTGGTCCGCACGGAGAAGTACTTCCTCCTGATCAAAAGGCCGAGATTGCCCCGGCCGAGGAACCAGAGCCAGAAAAACCACAGGTAGATGAGGATGATGACTTCGACATGTTCGCTGAAGAATTCGATGAGGAGAAGTTCGCTGCACCTAAACCCACGCAGCTAGAAACAGGTGCGGACGACCGCAAGCTTCCTGCTACCTTGGTTCACCAAAACGGCGGCGGTATTCTGGAGGGCGATGATAAGGACGGATATTACAAGATACGGATCGGCGAAATCATGAACGGTCGTTACCAGGTCCAGTCGACTTTAGGCAAGGGCATGTTCTCCGGCGTCGCTCGAGCCGTCGACGTGACCAACAAAAAACTCGTCGCTATTAAGATGATGCGGAACAATGATGCCCTGAGAAAGGGAGGATTTACTGAAATCGCAATATTGCAAAAGTTGAACGATGCTGACCCTGAGAATCGCAAGCACATTGTAAAATTTGAACGTCATTTCGAACATAAGGGTCATCTCTGTCTGGCCTTCGAGAACCTGAGCCTCAACTTGAGAGAAGTCTTGAGAAAGTTCGGCAACAACATTGGCATCAATCTCAACGCAACACGCGCCTATGCGCACCAAATATTTGTAGCATTGGCACATCTGCGTAAATGCAGCATCATCCACGCTGACTTGAAGCCAGACAATATTTTGGTAAGTTAATTCGTCCCGTGCGCAGTCATTCGTGCTAATTTTTATCCAGGTCAACGAGAACCGCAACATCCTCAAGATCTGTGACCTGGGTACTGCGATTGATCGATCAGACGCCGCAACTGCGCATAATGAAATTACCCCTTACCTAATTAGTCGGTTTTACCGAGCGCCTGAAATCATTCTCGGTATGCCATATGACTATGCTGTCGACATGTGGTCAATAGGCTGCACATTGTATGAGCTCTACACAGGCAAGATTCTATTTACGGGTGATAGCAACAATCAGATGCTTAAAGCAATCATGGAGATCCGTGGCAAGTTCAGCGCCAAGCTGTACAAACGTGGCGAGCTGTCGCATATGCACTTTGATGAGATGGGCAACTTCATCAGCGTCGAACGGGATAAGGCGCTTGGAAAGGTATGTTATTCGTCGTTATTTTCTATACTCTATTACCTACCCCCCTTCACAGCACGCCGCACGATCTTTGGAGATAACATATCCCTTGCGATATCTATTTATAAAATACCTTAGCTGGCCAGATCCTTTCGGGTGTCCAGCCGCCAGCTACAAGCGCCCAGGCATCTCATGCATATGTACCGGGAGTGGGGTTTGTCAGTCTCAAGTGACGCATCTGGCAATGCTACCAACTATATCGCGGACCCTGTTCCTTTTCAATGGAGTCGCTACGTTCAGCGCCATTCAGCCCTAGACTATCGTATCATTCAAAGTGATATCTGCCGCTGTCATGCATCTACCCATGGCAAAGCAATATCCCTTGGAAACTACTAGTGATGGCTCCTACTGCGACGTCAAAAATTACACCCTGCCCTATTCCTTTCCACGCCCCTTTACCCCTTCTGATACGTCCACCGAGCGTCTACTCTATTCTATCTTGGCCATCCCGTTTTCGGAGCATGAGAGAGTGACAAGGAATCAAGCTAACATTCTTTTTAGACCACAGTCCGGACTCTCGCCATAGTCAAACCTACCCGTGATCTACGTACGCGCCTCTTGGCTGCTTCTGGGGGAATGAGTGACGCCGAGTCACGGGATCTGAACCACTTTGTGGACCTTCTCGAACGTTGTCTGGCGTTGAACCCTGACAAGAGAATTACTCCATCTGAGGCTCTGAAGCATCCCTTTTTCTCATCCAAAATCCCTATAGCTTCAAGATAAGAGTTATATTCCCTGCTCCAGAGTTAATAAATAGCAGAATGTATTGGAATACATAGCTCAAGATATGTTTACGCCATTGCCGAGTTGCTAAGCGGATGGGACTCGCCTTGGATTACCACCAGAAGTCAATTGGCATATCCTACATACCGTTCCAGCTGTTGGTAGTATTGGGGTTAGGTTTTCCGATATTAGTAACCAGAAAAGTCTGGTTCGTCTCCTGAAAGCTGCTTACAATAGTTTGGAATTTGAGCGAAGTCGTTTATCGACATCGGTCTTCAGCTGTTTGTGCAAGGGACTATATTTACAGGCCGGATGCATGCCACTGCCAGCAGAAAGAGATACACGAATTAAGTATATAATATAGGAATCGATGAATACAATAAACAATAATCAAGATCGCTCATACAATTATCTTAGTACTCGAAAAGCCGTTAAGGCAAGGGTTTAATCCTTCTGGTGCGCTTCTTCACTAGCATGTTTCGTAGGAGGAGATATATGTATATCTACCTATATATTGATTTTTTACTAAGGTTGTTATCTTATTCAGAGCGTAAGATCACATCTCGGGGGCAAGCCAAAAACGAACAAGATTACGTGAAGCCCGTGTGCGCTAGATCTCAGCTAGGGGAGCAGTGAGAACTTGATTCGGTGGTGGTGTAAGGTTAGGTTTTTAGCTAACCTTGTGCCAACAGAATCCTGCCAGCATTTTATCATGGCCAAATTTTCATCATCAGAATGTCCCCACAAGCCAGAGGATTGATTACACTTCGGAGGCGTCCGCTTAAGCAAGGCAATCCTTTGTCACTCTTTGTCACAGACCAGGATCGGCTGCGGTCAAGAGGCGGCAATGATTTATTGGGGGTTTTTTTGTCCCCCCCCCCTTTTTTTTAGATAATGGTTGATCTACAACCTGGGGATATTATGTAGGTTCGTGGGTAGGTTAGGTAGGTAGGTATTCAGCTTTGAAATAACGTACCTAGGTTAGGTACCTAGGTTAGGTACGCAATACTACGCCTCTCTTCACGCCGCGCTCATACGGGAAGAAAGAGGGAGAGGGGGAGAGGAATGGGATGGGATGGGATGGGATGGGGTCTCTATTGAAGTGACTGTGTGTGTTAGGAAAGGGGGCTCGAGGGTAGATTAGTTAGTAAGGGGCGTCCTGTTACGGGAGAGAGATATGACCCTACAGGTAGGAGGGTAGGTAGGTATGTAATTGATCCCGCGCCCCCTTTTTTTTTCTTCTCAGCTCTCGCTCATCTTTCTTTCTTTCTTTCCATCCTTCGGTCTTGAGATACGCCTCACTGGTGTTATATCTTCTCCCTAGGTTAGTTGTATTTGCGGGAAAGGAGGCTCGGCTAAGAGCTTCGCTTGACCCCCCTTTTTAACCCTCCGTGCGTATACATACTTATGTGCGTGCATGCATGGCATGTCCCCTCCAGGTCCCAAGATTTCGTGGGTACTGAAAAGGGGTCTCCTGTGCGTGCTTGGTAGGTAGGTGGGTAGGTAGGTGGGCGACTCGGGTAAACTGCGTACACTATAGGTTATGCGCGCGCGTCTTGAGTACCGTGATAATCGATGTTAGGGTGTTTGCGAACCCAACTCACTACTACCACTCATTATATGGTGCTGTAGGCTGCTGCGGCGGCGGCGGCAAGTGGTGGGTTTCGTGCTAACTTGACTACATACTCACGTATATTTATATATACATGTCTTAGCCTCCGTTTGTTTGGGGAGGGAGGGGGGACAATATACTACGCGTATAAGTTCGTCCCTTGCCTTCTATCCTCCGTGTCATCACCAACCAGTCGGGAACCAGAGAGAGAGAGAGAGAGAGAAAGGGACGGATAGTTTGCCTGGAGGACCGCATCACAGTCATATATATTTACCACAGGCACCGGGAAGGGATATAGAAAACAGTATTTGGGTGTGGGTGGGCTTGTAAATATCATAACCTAGTTGCTTGCTGCTTTTCAACTTGGAAAGGCAAGGTCGGGGAAGTGAGTTTGCTTGTGTTTGGGCCATACATGGGAGGTAAGTAAGTAGGTGGGCGTGTGTTCTATTATATTGCTATGGACGTTGAACTTTCTAATCAGCCTTACGACGACGCTTTGCTTCTTTGCTTAGATTAGCATTGGCGTTTGCCACGTGTATATAGCTTCAGTTGCTGTTTTCTATATAATCGACTATTTCCAGACACACTGTTGAAGCCCTCTTAGATCTTCTAGCAAACATACCAATTTTTCCTATCTACGTCCGCTTGTACTTACTTTACTGGGCTAGATTCGTGACTCTTTCAGCCTCCTTTTTTCTTGACCCGGCTAACCAGTGACTGTAGTTCGCCTGGAAACAAACATTGCGGTTAGTTGGCCTTGCACATTGGTATATTAGTATTGGAACTTTTCTACTGTGCCCCCTCCACGCTACTACGGAAAAGCCCAACTTGTTGGTGTTTATCATGTCATAACGTCTTATCAAATGTGTCAATGTTCGTTTCCACATAGTGTACGATCCTTTTGTCAGGGGTAAAAGACTTTATGTCCCAGTGCGTTAACTCCAGCTTGCCAACGGCATATTCCTACATCCAGTATACCGGACCTAAAACCTAGCTGGTTTGTAAATTGAGCCCATCTTGGCGAAAAAAACACTTTATGCATATTCCCAGCCTCTCCGAAGCGGTCTCTCCAGGATCAAGATCCTGACTATTCACTCTTTGGCGGATAAAATCTAGAACGCGTTTCATTACGTCAAACAGGCTCCGGCCCTACCTAACCATATAAATCCTGCACACAAAAGACAGCGAAGACATTCCAACCAACGAGTGGAACTTTGTGTCTGGAACTTATTTAGTCAAGCTACTGTATAGCCGTCACACAAATAAGCCTAGCGCTGAGCAGCAGCACGTCCTACATAACTCAGCGGATCCTCACGATCTTTTACTACATAGCAAGCCCCAGTTCGCCTCGGCGCAACTTCAAGCTCCACATTTCAAGAATCCGGGGGCGGGACACTGCAGCACACACAGCTGGATTAATTACGCACACCTGCAAGTTTATGATCGTCAGGTCAAAGGGACGGAAAGTTGACCTGCTAGTTTATTTACATGACGATATGTAGGATCACATACATGTAAGATCTGTGGGCCCTCCTGAGTCCAACGGCATCTGATATCAAAGCCTTGGATACCTATATACTGCTACCACCTAGATTTAGATTGGGTTGACAATCTCGATCTGGGTCAAATGGTACGTGGCATAGCCTATTTCACCAACTATCTACTCCCTAAAGTCCATGGCTATTGGAGATTTGAAGGAACATGAGATCTATCTGTGGCTCTTCAGTACAGTCAGATTGGTCATTGAACATTCGAGATTGGCCCTTGAGTATTAGGGCTGCGGGAAAGGGGGCGTTCAGGGTAAGTTCTGGACCAGCCTTACATAAAGAAGCAATGTACACACAGATAGGGAATTGCATATTAGCCATCACCGCCCGTGTTTGTGGCCTGTTGTCTCACCCTGTGTATAGCATTATATGGACGGCCCTTGGTTTATAGAGCCAATTACATTGCAGATACTAAAGAGGATTGATGGATTTAATGTATCAACGGGGACACTCGCGCCTAAAGATGCCACAGGGAATCTATCAGACTGCCCTTTCGTGGGACAGTGGCGAGGCTGACAAGCGAGCATGGATAATTTAGTCGACGCCTATGTAGTCACCATTACCAGGTACGAGCCAAAGCCCATATGCACGCGTGTGGCGAAGGCTGTAACAACATGACCCGGCCTGATGCCCTGCAGACGGAGACATGCCTCTGATTTATGGGATCATGCAGCACGAGAGAAAGACAGATGGGAATTAGTGGCATGAAGGAGCTAGTGGCTTCGGGAAACGGCAGCACTCCAACGGCTGGCCGCCGTCTCCGGGGGGGTATAAGCCATCATCTACATTAGGATTCTAGGTAGAGATTATACATCGGCCGCCGGTCTGCTCCCTTCCCGAGCTCAAAGCTGCAGGGAGGATCTTTGAAGCTATTCTGAAAATAAAAAAAAAACAGATTGTCACATTCTACAGATCGCAGGGGCTATGACCCGTCACTTTAACCAGGAAGGCCGGCGTTGTGAATCAGATAGGGAAACCTGGAATCGTATGACTAGTTCATCCTCGCATATCAGACGAAGCGTCCTGTGCCACCTGGTGATCCCAGCTAACGCAAGGACGAGATGGCGTATGTATCACAAACGCAACACCGTCAACAATGAGAGGAGGGCAAATGGAGAGAGAGAGCGCAGGCATGAAGTTTGGAAAACCGTCCAGGCAGTCGTCTACCCAATGCCGTGTGTGCGTGTGCGTGCGTCCTTACGCATAGGACACGCAAAACACAACCAGAATTACATCAAGCTAACCTGTTGAGCGCCGGATCAGGTCCAACGAGCATGCCAGATTTCGCCTGTCCACTCCCCGTCCCACGTTTCCTTGCGGCACGTACGGGAATGTTGAATGTCATAGGTGTGGCCCCGTCTCAGAGTGAAAGCAGCTCTCATGCCCGCTTGTTTACTTGTTTGCCTGCTCGCACAACGGCCAAAACAGCTTGACACCTGTAATTAGCTTCGTCATCTGCCCCGTAGGAGGTGCGCAACACGCATTCATTCGCCCTCCCCCCACCTCCCCGGTTGGTCACGATCTCGTTTCTCTATTTGGTTCAAACCGAAGGGGGAACAGAAACAGAAAAAAAAAGAAGGAATATATAAAAAGCAATATGGGGAACCCGGAAACCGCTAATAAGGCAGTTGAGGCTTAAGCTGAATGTCGCCTCCCTTTCCCCCCTTTGGTTTGTCGAGGCATGTCGTTGGCTGAGGTCTAGGTGGTGGAGACATGGCCGGGAGGCGGCCGGCGGCTAGCCGTGCCAACCTCCTGTCTTCTCCTCCGCTCATAGAGAAGGTCCCCCCCTGAATCGAGAACAAACCCCGGTGGCCCATGCGGGTAGCCGACGGAGGGGACATGTCAGATCTTGTGCCGACAGGCTGGTGGGCTGCGCGCGCGCGCGCGCTACAGTAAGTTGCGCATGGCTTAGGGTGATCAATCAGGGGGGGGAGAGGGGGGCTGTCTAGGTAGACGTTTCTGCATGGGGATGGTTGTGGTTCTGATATTGACACTCCACATTGCGTGTGGTTGATATTTTTGATTACACGCAGTGACGCAGCACATGGCTAGACAGAAGATCACCATGATGCTGCTATGCTATGCGAATGATGCCGTTTCCTGCCATATTGCGCTTGCCTGGACCCGGAGGTCCAACTTAGAAAGGACACGCAACCTGCACACGCACGCGCATAAACACACTCTCTCACACGCGAGTACATACATACATACATACAACATATGTACATACCGTAGGTAGCAAAGGTGGTGATCACTTATCTGACTTGATACTCACAGCCGGTGCGGGACCAGGGAAAGGAAGGGATTGGTGCATGTGTGATGAATAAAACCCGAGTTGTCGATACTACCATCTCTTGATGACACGCAGGACAGAAGGGAGAGGGTAGGTAGGGTAGGGGGGATGGATCATCCAAGTCACCGTTCACGAAGACTGACAAATTACGCAGCCAGGCTGTGCTGCCATCAGATCGTCGTTGATTTCCAGCGAGCTATTGGGTGAGCGATAGCCGGCCAACACTACCCAGGGAAAACCGGTGGTTTTTGATTTGCCTGATTGCTCAGAAACCTTTCTTGATTTTCTTCATGTATTGTTTTTTCCCTTTCATTTCTTTTCATCCGATCTGCAAGTCAGAAGGGAAGGGGGAGAGGGAGAGATAGGTAGCCTTCTTCGCGGTAGGGTGGAAGGGAATTGGACATGGTTGATGAAGTTCGTCAGTAACTTCTCACATCAGCGCTCATCTCATCTACGTTTGACGTTCTATGATGTCGTTTCTTTTGGTGGGAGGAGCCTGTAATTGGCCCCCCGCGACGTGTGTAGGACCCTGCATTACGACATTGGGCGGCCACGGCCTTTTTTCGCGTGTAGATCTCGTGGGATGAATGTCCTGTTGTTGGTTTACGGGGTTCAAATATTGACCTAACCTGGGCGGTTCAGGAGAGCCGATGTATAACGCCTCGAGAAGGACAACTCCCGAATGGTGGCACAAGTCCTCTGTAGATGCTAGGTTCCCACGATGGGATCGTTGATTGTCATTTTCGGTAGTCTGTCTGCCTACGGATAACCTGTTCTCGCTAGTTTGGCTGAGGGATCGCTATGACCTTAATGCCCAGCCCCCATCTACACGGGCTAATGTTTACTTACCAAACCCCAATTGACATCATCCTTCCGTCCCTGCCGTGAAGCTGACGACGTCGGGTTCATTCAAGTCGAGTGAGATGGGACTTGGCTCAATATCCGCATGGGTGATCCTGGCAATGGAGATTGCTAGTAAGTGATATTGTATTTTGCACATCGACGGCGCATTGCATTACTACATTTTTCTTCATACCAAGAACCGTGGGATCCGGGAATGGACTCAGATACCCTGCCAAAAGAGGAAGCTGAAGCTCTAGATGTCGATGATGATCCTGCCAATCATGAATCATTATGCGGTCATCGGATTGGGAGAAGGATAAAACAACACGAACCCATCCAGAGCATCGGGATGATCGTATCTTAGAAACATGAGGGGCAGTTGTCCTGAGCTTCTCGACGGACCATCCCCGACAGACTGGTTCTTACTAGGATCACAAGATTGCCCTCAAACTAAACCGCATCTCGTCTAGCATTAATGTATGTCATATGGGACACTAAGGTGTCTGTCCCAACGGCGCTGGGCGCAGACAAGGGGTCAAAAGAAACACAGCCCATTGCGTTCATGTCAAGTGCCTGCTACTGCACGGGTAATTCACCGTGGAAGGCTTCAGCGTCTCAGGACTCCAGGACCCGACTACTGGATTGAGGGGTCTCGGCCGAGCGTAAGGGCAACGGCCATTCAACGCGCTGTGTCGGATTGATTATAGATTGGGATCTTCGTTAGGCGGACAAGGCCCCTAGGTACATACCTAGGTGATCGCTCAGGAGGGATCTGCCCGAATCCCAAGCCAGAAGGGCACATGGCACAATGGAAAGGAAGGTCGAACTTCTTCCACGGCCGTTCTTTTCCCGGCCCCATCCTATGTGCAACGCTGTGAGGACCTGGGTTCTCGTCGAGGGAGGGTTTTATTTTTATTTATTTTTCCCATCATGTTAGTTAGTGTAGTAGTAATAGTACGTATGCAATCAACAAGACGACCTTCTCGTGATTCGAAACCTTAGTGTACATAGATAGAACGCCACTGACACCCTCCTCGGCCCCTCCATAACGAAGCTGCAGTTTGAATCTCACATCATCTACCTATGTACGTGGGTAACCTGAAATTCAGGGCTCCCAACGCGGACATTTTTGCCGGAGAGCAGGTCACGATAAATGAACCGAGCTTTAGCTTGCATGTATGTACACTACATACTTAGGTAGGCCGGCGGGTTGGCATGGCTTCATCGCTTGGGGGATGAACGGGACAACCCAGATTGAGGCTGATGATAGAAGAGGCAAGGGAGACAGTTACCCTACACTAGCGTAGAGATGAACTACCTACTACATGTCAAACAAGACTACCTATGCGGTTTGAGGTGCGTCTGGGAATGCGATAGGTAAGGTATGTAAGCCCGTAGCCCGTATCCCGTACTCATGCCAGTCTTCAATCCCTACCTAACTCAGTGTTTCGGGTTGCTGCCAACGTCAGTCTACCAAGCGTGGCCGTAGGTAGTTAATCTCTTTATGTCTCGGACGTCTGTCGAGCTTGCTTGGCCGTTCGGCCTATACGCAAATCGGCAAAGTCGTCTTTTGCTGCTGGAGGAAGTTTCACCGCAACAACGCATAATATTGTTTACTAGGCTCGCGATGCAACAGACCTTTCCACGAGTCATCGGCAACGGAATCTGCCTTTCTAGGCATGCCACGTTAATGCGCGCCTCTTGTGATTTGAGGCGTGCCCTTATTTCTCTCTTTCTTGCGGTGTGAATAGGTAGGCTAAACTAGGAAAGTCACATATGTGTTCGTCGGCTCCATGGGGATGCAACTGACGGCTAGCGACTCAAGAACGTCGTTCACATTGGCTGTATCGTAAGCAGATCGGCCGAGAATCTAACTGTGGCGGCCTGGATATGGCGGTGAGTTTCATTGAACAGTTTACCTCCCCTATATGGAGGCATGAACTCTTGAAAGCATTCATGAGTTTTTATATTACCACACTATGGTCTGAAAAACGTAACTTGTACGTTGCTTGCCTGTGTGTTGGTATCGTAGCTCACATATCCCGTACACGTATTTACATAATCCGACACGAGGACTCACTTCAGTTCTCGCTACCTACCCTGATAGTGGGCTTTTGCTCGGTCCATCATCTGTAGAAGCCGGGGGGGAATGGGGCTGTTTCTTGTAAGTCTGGGGTTGTCTGATGGGGTTTATGCGGATTTTCTAGGCAATCTACCCAACTAAGGTGAGTAAAAGTGATCAAAGGAGAGCCGGTCCAGGAATATTCCGATCATGGTTGTTCCACGAAACCTGATCGATTTTTGAAACCCATGTACCTAATATCTTTAGCTGGTCTCAATAAAAGAGAATGTTTCTTGTCATCTTATGTCCTGGTGTAGGTAGAAGGTATGTGCTTGTATGTGCGCCATAGTGTATGTAATATTGACCCCTACTTGGACATCTCTACCTAGCTACAGTCTGGCTACAGGCACAACTATCCGCCGTTACTGTTACCGCGACTCACGTGGAGGATGTTACATTGTCTATTGATATAAACGAGCTAATCTCAGGGCCGTCCATCAATACAACGGCTATAACGCAGTGTGTGTGACTGCAGACGGCCTTGGTCTACCTATTGGACCGCAGGACTGGCCGTTCCCTAACCATCATTTCACAACCCCATACATGTTGTTAGCGAAGGACTCCCCTAGGGGCAGACAGCCTCACTTCTCGGCAAGACACGACCCTGTCGAACCAATCCTCGATCCATTTACGAGGCTGTTGCATGCAACACGGGCGACTGATCAAGAAATTATCTAATACCACCCACACCAGTTCGGAGATAATCCCTCATTTCTCACGCAGCGACGAATGAGAAGGCACACTGCCTTTGAGCATGTCTTGAAGCTGGGATCTCTCTCAGCAAATCAGAGCTTCAAGGCCTCCATTGATGCGAGGGGGGGCAAGAGGCTGGTGCCATTCGTCGGTCGCACACTTTATGCAATGCTGCTTGGTTGCCAATACATTGCAACTGCAGAACTAGCATTGCCGCTGGGTTTATTGGTCTGCGTAGGATCGATTAGTGGCGGATTGGTCAAGTTCATGACGAACCCTTTGCTCAGTTTCCCTTTGTGACGGCCAATTTTAGATATGATGAGAGAGACTCAGAAGTCCCTCCGTCCCTGTGACGAATATCTCCCAACTAGGGATAAGCGATATGATGATGATGATGGTAGAAGGTGGCTAATGATGGGAGGTGCTAAGCAGCCTCGGTTCGTTGCCGCTGTAAGACTCGCTCGACCTTGTGCTCTTTGGTCTCTGTTCTTTGCCCTTTGCCCTTTCGCCCTTTGCGCTCTGCCGCCCGCCTGACGGGACGGACGACGTTGCTACGCCTCAAATTTCCCACGACAGACTCGTTCGTAGCGGCCATTCAGAGACATTAGCTGTCACTCAAATCGTGGCACATGTACTCAGCCCTCCCCTCCAGTGAGAAATGCTCACTGGGTGCATCATTAGCCGGCCAGTCATTGATGATCTGGGAGGATCCAACATACACCGCGAGAATTCCTGCATAGGTTCCGGAATGCGTGACAATTGGACCAAGGCCAAAGCATGCTAAGACAACAAACAGGTGACCTGGCATATGTGTACGAACCACAGCCAGCCAAACAGCACTGCTATGGGCTCTAGGCACGAAGTCCACTGCTGGAGTTTCGTCCTGCACGGAAACCCACCCTGCATCTTACCGAGAGCACTCTATAATCATCCTCCCGTCAACTCCTCCGAGAGCCGAGTGATCTACACGCACACAAGAGGTTGATACTGCACCGGGAGTGCCTTACCAGACTCCGTACACCACAGCGACAAGACGATAGCAATGCTAGCGTCAGGTAGGTAGGTAGTTAATCCGGATGGGCAGATCCTCATCAATCTGTGCTAGTATTGTCAGAGCGCGACAACACGGAGACGGCGATCGTGCAGCACTTTATTGCGCATTGATCATCGTCCAACAGTGACAGGTTACGAAGCATCTGTTGCAACAGAAAGTTGGCGGAGGAGCCCGATATCTTAGTAGAATGTCGGAAGTCTCAAGAGAAAGGTTCGCCTTACAACAGGCGATTTTCATGCATTCATTCTGTTTGCGGCACCATCTAAACACAAATGAGCTACCTACCTACAGATTTTATGCTAACATGTGCAGGCTCAGGTTTGTTTAGCTAGTGTAGGTAGGTAGGTAGTAGTTCTTCTCTCTCTCTCACCCCAGTATGTAGTCGTATGTAAGGTGGTCCTACCTGGGGTCTTGTGTCTCATCTCTTGGTTTTGGGTCAGAATCTTTGCAGAAACGCAAGAAAGATGGGGTGAGAGAGAGGGAAAGAAAAAAAAGATAGGTCTGGAGAGAAAAGAGGAGATGCTACGAAGACGGGGAAAATTAAAGGAAAGAAAAGAAAAAGAAAAAAAACCTGCCGCAAACTGCGCAGTAAAGAGAGTTTGTCCGTCTAATAGTATAGTGGCCCCCCCTTTTTTCATCAACAACAACAACAACAACAACAACGAAGCTGCATTTCTTCTATGGATCTCAAAAGTAAAGAAAATAAAGGCCCTCTTTTGATGATTACGATTACCTACAACGGCGTATATTCTAAGTTTGATGGAAGAATGGATGTGGAAAAAAGACGTTGCTCTTGTTGGCCCCCGGTCCAAGGTCTAAGGCCCAAGGTCCAAAGCCAAGGTCCAAGATTCAGCCAACCGCCCGACGACCCAAGGGCGAACGAAGCAAAACCATGCGAGTCACGGGCTCGCAGGGCTCGTCGACTATGACGATTTGCCCGGCCAGTGAGAGAGAAGGGGAAGTGGAGCGGTCAGCAGCCACCCAAAAATCTTCTTCCATCGACGAGATCACACGCACGACCCCCGGTTCGGCTTCTCTGACCAGGGTCCAGCCGTGACTCTACCTAGGGTGTGGTATTAAATATTGGACATGGTTCTGCTTAGGGTGGCAGTGGCACACCCTCGACTAAAACGAGTGGATCACTTATTTTCGTGTGTCAGACAATCCTTGCCCTCGTATATTGCGAGCAATGTCCAGGCCGCCCATCCTTTCCCTTTGGTGGAGCGCCCTAGAAGCACTTGGATCCATTCCTTGCAACCTCCCTGCCTCTCTCGCCTCTCTCTCTCTCTTCTCTTCTCCTGCGAGTTCCACCCCATGCTGCCCATGCCCATGCCCATGCCCATGCTTCCATGCCCATGCTTCCATGCCCATGCTCGTCGTAGGTCGCCTTCACGGCTAGCGCCATCGAATTTAAGAATAGCGCATACGTGTGTAGTGGAACCATCTCAGACAAGGGTATGAGCTGGCTATTAATCATTGTGGCCCGTAGACTCAAGAGCCAAAGCGTCTGGGGCCTTCTAATTGAGCCACTAAAACGCGCAAGACTGAGATCCTTGACAAGCAGGCCGTTATCGAAATATCTATCTTACTACATCTATCTATCTATTTCCTGGCTTGCGTCTTGTTGCTTCGACTTCACGTCGTTCACTTCACTCATACCAGCCAGAGACTCATCGCCCAAACCCCCGAAGCCTTCACCACCGTCGCCAACGCCGCCAGTCAGTCTTGGGAACTCCGATGATTCGTCGCCGTTGACTTCTTCCCTCCTTCTCCTTCTCCCGCCACCTCAAGGCCAACTCCTATCTAATATCTCAGCGTCCGACAACAAAAACCCACCTTTGGCCGTTTTCCTTTTTGATCCGTGGACCCCAAGGATACTTTATTCTAGCTAGGCCTAGGAATTCCGTGGACTTTTGCCCTCCCTGAAGGCTATAATAATATTTGGTTGAGGATACCGTTTTCCGTAGAACAGGCCGTTTCCTCTTATTGCTTTCCTTGTCTCTCTTCTCTAGACACCCGGTTTTCCGATTTTATTTAGGACAAAAAAAAAGGACAGTAGTCCGCCGCATAACATGCATTATGTGCCAGCATACGGATATCCCAGTCCACCGGCATCGCCCTCTTACGACGACCCGAAGTCTACTTTTCAGCAGCAACAGCAACAGCAGCCTTTCGCAATCCCGCCAGTCTGCCCGCCTCGATACACTCCCGTGGCCCCAGAGGAGAGACTAGGGAAGTTTCTTGGAGAGAGCCTCCAATTGATAGGAATCATTGGCACCGGCGCCTATGGTGTGGTGTATTTGGCGGAAGACGTCAAGACCGGTATTCGGTATGCGGTCAAGACATTGAGCAAGTTCAACGCGGATGGCTCGCCCCTAGACCGACGACAGATTGCTTTCCAGCACCGGGAGCTTCGCCTACATTATCTCGCATCGGCCCATCCCAATGTGGTTTCTATGCATAAGATCGTGGATGACCCCGATTGTATTTACGTTGTCCTGGAATACTGCCCAGAAGGTGATCTTTTCCTCAATATAACCGAGCGAGGACAGTATGTTGGTAAGGATGATTTGGCCAAGAGAGTTTTCCTCCAAATCCTGGATGCTGTTGAACATTGCCACACCTTGGGTATTTACCACCGGGATTTGAAGCCAGAGAACATTCTTGTTTCGAACCAAGGAGACACTGTGAAGCTAGCGGACTTTGGCCTGGCTACATCGTCTGATCGATCCGAGGACTATGGCTGTGGTTCAACTTTCTATATGTCACCAGGTAGGATTCGACCTGCAAGTCACTCCTATATCTAAGGATGCCGACTGACCATTTTTACCTATGTACAGAATGCCTGGATCCCTCATCCCGGAGGCCGTATTATTACTGCGCCCCAAATGATGTCTGGTCTCTAGGTGTTATTCTAGTGAACTTGACATGCGGCCGTAACCCCTGGAGACAGGCTTCATTTGAGGATTCCACTTACAGGGCCTTCACCAGGAGCCAGGATTTCTTGAGGACAATTTTGCCATTGTCCGACGAGTTGAACGACATCCTGGGCCGCATCTTCACCCGTAACCCGGACCAAAGAATTACGTTACCGGAGCTGAGGAATAGCATTCTTGCTTGCTCCCAGTTCACCATGCCAGCCGTGCCAGCGGTTTCGCAAGCATTGCCTACTCCGCCAGCTTCGCCGGAGCCCCTTGAATACGTTGACTGCGAGGATGCCGTGATCGACGAGATGAGCTATGAAACGCCCCTCTCTCCGACAGCCTCGGACTCGGATGGAGAATCCACTTGTTCATCCGATGACGGATCTCTTACTTCCAGTGTTTCCACCATCGACGACCTTGATGAAGAGGACTTCATCAACCAGGAAGACGATATCTCCCCGGAGGAGCCCCAGATGTATGATACCGAGGAGTCCAAGGTTATATTCCCGCAGGAGTTTGTGCCGCAGTACCCCGGACCCATTCAGGACCAGTGCCAGCCATTCCAACCTTGCGCAGGACCAGTTCCTGTCCAGGCTAGCTGCGTCCCATCAAAGTTTACTTTTCCCTTTTTCTGGGATATGGTGAACCGCTACGCACAGTCTCCATCATTACACCATACTGTCCCTTTTCATCCTCAACAGGTTCCTCTGTTTTCAAATTTCCAGGGTTGCTATTAGTTTCACTGGTTCATTTTATAATTGCCTTTGTTTTTGTTTTTTTGCCAGAGGCGCAACATCCCAAGGTCACGCCATTTTTATAATGCCCTCTTATAACAGCAGGCCCATCATGATTTCCCAACCCAGGATTCACGCCTCGTTATAACCCAGCGCCTTGGACATTTTTACGACTACTATATTTTTATATCATGTTTTAATGACCATCTCCTTTCGTCCGAGGATACCCGGAAACCAAAAATAAACGAAAAAAAACACAACCCCACGGAGCCCAAAAAAATCGCATATTGGTGCGACAAAAGTCTGGAACTTCTACACTATTTCAACTGTACTTACTTGAAAAAAAATCCTTTTCTATGTTTTATCCAGCGTGGAGTTGGCGGACGGCTCGAACAGATGAGGATCAAATCACAAAGACTTGGGAGGCCGCGGAGTCGATTATTCAAACAGGTCAAACGGTCACAGCATTGTTACACGGCGCAGGAGATACACTTCGGCACATTCGATACGAGGAAGACGTTTATTGCTTTTTAATAAGCTTTCTTTTCATTCTTCTCATGGAATGCCTCGAAGGGGCAAAACATGTTACTTTCGTTTGGATGATACCATAACCACTTTTTTTTTTCTCTGTTGGACATGACGGTTAAAAGAGCTTCATTTGATACACGAGCCGTTGGCGGGGAGGGGGAAGGAAGTATTATTTCTTTGGATACCGGCTCTGGGATGGGTGTTGGGTACAAAGGAAATAGATCAAAGACGGGGCCAATAGCCCCAAAGCAGCGTTCAATGATGACGATTGGCGCAACATATTACGTTTTAACGGTGGTGGACGCCGGCGAAGAGCTGAAGAGCGATCCCCTTGGAATGGGAAGATATGGATAGAAAGTGTCTTCACCAACCAAAAAATACAAATGTTAGGAGCGAGTGATCGCTGATACCCACATGACTTTTTAACAGTTTTCGTCTTTTGTTTGTATTTCGCAACTCAATAAGTGAAACGTGCCGTAGCCAGGAGCCTATAGATCAAAGTTGGCCCCTGTTTTGACTTATCCATATATCTATATCCTGTGTCCATTGTCACCCATATTTGACGGTCATAAGGGTGCTTGCACCAAGGCAATGGTTTTCTTGATAGAATCGAAGAGTCCCGGGCTTGTTGTTGATTGGCCAGTGACAGTCAACGCCACCCGCCTTACTTTTGCAGTTCCAGAGAGGCACGTACCAGGGCAGGGCGTGCAAGGTCCGTCCTGGTGCTGTGTGTGCATCGACTTGCCTACCTACATCTTCCTCCCATCCATTACTTAGGCACATTTCATTCAATCTCACTCCTGTCCTCTAACCAGCCGACTACCGTTAATGCAACACTAGCCCGACATTAGTCTCTACCCTCTTTCTATGGTCTTCGTTTCTTTTCCGACTTGTAACCCAAGCAATAGTCTATAAACTGCACCAGAGCCTGACAGGTGGTAAAACTATTATCGTCGGAAGATAGAGAGAGTGGGTATGTGTGTGTGAGTGAGTGAGAGGGAGGGAGAGAGAGAGAAATGGGGACGGTGGGTGTTCGGACCAAGACCTATCTCCCCTGAACAAGATCGCAATTTGTTCGAAACCGTACCAAACTAACGATCTAGTTGCATCCAGCACGGGCCCTCCGTATGCAGAGAGCGAGAGAGAAAGAGAGAATAAAATAAAATAAAAAAGCTGGGACTACCCCAACTAGCTCGCGCCCGACCAAGATCTCCGTCTGCCTACTGGCAAGCCGAAGAAGGGGGGGGGCCCTTTGGGCGCAGAACGGCTGCCGATCGTTTTGTGGGAAATCTATGCGGTGCTACCTACCCGTGGGGCCCAGGGCAGCCACTCTCGTGAGAGAGCCCAGCCTTGTTGGACGCAAAGGGAAAGAGATAAAAAAATAAAAAGTTGCGCGGCTGGGCCGGCGGGCATTAGGGGGGGGAGGAGGGGAGGAAAAGAAGGAGGGGAGCATATGGAGGGGACCTTTGCCTTTGCAGTAGTAGCTTCGAAAAGGGGAAGGATTCTATTTTTCTTCGCTCTTCTCTCTATTCCCCCTCACCCACCCTCCTTCTCCCCCCCTCTCCCCCTTTTTTTTTCTTTTCCCTCTCTCGTGTGTGTGCCTCTTCTCGACTTCTCCCACGGGACTTATCGTGAAGCTGCAGGCGTTAGTAGCGAGGGAAAATGTCGTTTTACATTGCGTTGTTGCAGTGCAGATACCTTAGCCACCCTTAGCACCGAGGGTTATTGGCATATAGTGAACCGCTGCCCACCCACATCTTCGCAGTAGCGCGCTTCCGGTGCATTGGTGTGTGGGAATACCTAACCCTGGCTACTTTTTTTTTTAAACTTGCGCAAGTGAAAAAGGGACTCTACCTAGGTAGTGTTCTAGGTACCTCTTCTTCTTCTTTTTTTTTTGCTGCCCTTTCATCGATTATTTGGCAATACAACCCACGAGCGAATCAGCTCCCGGCGTGCTAATGCGTATCGATGTTTTAGGACCGCGTGGTGGCCGTGGATCCCGTGTTCCTCGTGGTAATTGGACCGGCGGGATTGAATTGGCACATGGCGGTGAAAGGTGAAGACGGTAGAAATGGAGGGGCAGTGTTCTTCATCCCTTCCCACCCTCATACTTGTCTCTTATTTCCCTGCCTATACGGCTGACGGGGGGGGGAGGGGGGCTAGATTCCCCTTAGATCTGTGATCTGTAATACCTAGGTACGTGATCCATGATGGCTGCCCATGTCTTCATGGCTTCTCTCTACCTACCTACACTAATCTATCTATCCGTCGTCTTTGCGATTGATTGTACACTATCAAAAATAGAGCGATTATGCCTTCTCAGCTGCTCATCCCATGTCTGCTATATCAAGGCATTCTGAGTAAAACATGCATGTACAGGTGCACCACAAGCTGTCACCGCGTCTGGGTCCCACACCCCTGGCTGATCTTGGGGGCGTTATTCGTCACGATGAAAATATTCGGCCGTTTTAGCCTTGATGTGTATGTGTATGTAGGTATATGTGTGTGTATGTGAGTGTGTGTGTGTGTGTGTGTGTGCCTGGTTGTCCTTCTTATTGTGTAGGAGTGGGTGTAAGGAGTCCCGGAGAAGGACGAGACATGGAGACAGACAAAGCCCCCCTCCGGATCGGCCATTCAGGACAAGAGGGTCCGAATCTTGCCAGTCGACGAGGACATTCGCCGCCAGCAAGTTGACGGATACATATGCCTTGCGCCCGTTCGTGACTGGCTGGGATGGTGCGCCATTGGCGTGTGGGGAGACGGACGTGCAGAACTGACGTGGTGCCGCTCGATAAGGGAACCTGTCGTTTCTGGAGCCAGCCGAGATTGGACCATCTCTCGATCTGTGATCTCTTTATGGGGGGTCTTGGTCGTCTACCAAACGGGCAACGGCCAGGGAAGTCAATGGCACCTGATCCTTCTTGACTGCGTGTCATCTCGATGCTTTACCCCTTTGAGGACTCGAGGATGAGCACGGATGTCACCGATTTTCTGATGGATTATCCAAGATAAGTGAAAAACAAGTTTCCCGTTACCTCCCAAAGACGAATCGCACCCTATATTGTGGATGTAAAGTTCTCTTGGCGCTCAAGTGAGCCAGTTCTCGTCCAATTCTCATCCGCACATTGCAAGCCTTTCGAGGCGGTAGGCTTCCCTTCTTTTTTTTCCCCCCAATACACTTCTCCACAGGTATTCTCAACTTTGCGGGAGCTTACGCAGGTTGAAATATTAGGCAGTGAGCATGTCACGGACGCCCAAGGCACTGACTGACTGTGCCTCTGTTGTCTGTTTACTCGCTGACGCCTTACATAACGTCCACCATATTGCATACTATCTAGGACCTAAGTATCCATCCTCGATCATGCCTTACCCTAGCGGAGTCAAAGGAGGAGGAGGAGCTGCTCTCACCACCAACCAAACTAGGACTTAGACACATATAGTCTACGTTTCCTCATAAACATACACCTTGGTGGTCCGATGCAGACTTCCGGCTCTGCTAGAGACCATAGTTAGTAGACAGACCTAGTATAGTAAGCCGCCATGTCAAACGACACGAGCGCTGCAGGCATGTTGTCTACATGCCAGTAATCCAAACGGTCACCCACCCCCCTCAGCTTGTCGCTATCGCCTATGTAGCAGCGGGCTTGGGCGCATGCTTCCGCGCTCCCACGGGGTATTTGCGCTAGCGTTGCAATGGTAGAAGCACTGACAATTCATCGTATTTTGGTGGGTTTCGGCTGGCCAATAGTCTCTCTTCCAGAGTTGCTCCTATACAAAGTCCGGACCCAATACTGTGGCTTCCATGTGGAATGGCTGGGTACCGACCAAGCCTCCCCTCCCCTCCCTCAAACGGTCAGGCAAGCCTCTGGGGTTTTTGTTCTCGAATGAAGAGTCAGAATCTAGAATGGTGCTCGTGAAAATCACGCGGCATATGACGAACAGCGTGAGAAAAAAGAAACATGACAGCCCTGAGCCGAGGTCTCGCTATCAACCTTACTAGTAACTTAACTCGATTGGTGGCGGAGTTCCTTGACTCCCTTCCCGTCACTTCTAAACAGACTTGATAGAGTTGCCTGGGACAAAGCACCCATTCCCGAGCAACCTGCTTAACTGGATGGCGTGTGGGCGGCGGCCCTATGCAAGTCGGCTGTGGCAAGTGGTCGTCGTCTACCTACCTATGTATGCCTCAGCCTCACCGCTTGGGGTGGAGCCGCAGTGTCTTGCCTGTGTACAATGTCTCGCCTAGTACATAGTGAGTCGGTGTGATCATCTCCAAGACTTTTCCTGCCGGGTGACAAATCCCCGATGTTCGTCAACTTCTTAGTATAGCTGCTATCGTATGTTCTACCCCCCTTCTCCCCAGCGAGCGCCAGCAGCCCATATTGCCTGGCATTGTTCGCCCCATCCCCTCCGTTCTTTGCGTCGGCGGCTATTGCGACCTCGTCGGTGTCTAGGTAGGGACTTACGTAAGGGAGATCAGATAACGGGACGAATAGGTACCTAGCCTATGATTCTTCTTCTTCTCCTTTTCGTCACGTTCTTATTCGCTTTGCTAAGTAGGTATGAGTGTAATTATTATCAAAGTTTAACTACCTAACCTAGGTATAGGTATCTCCTTGCTGAAGCTATACTTAGGTCTTCTAGAAACTTACCCAGGGCCGAACGTCCGAGAGGCCTTGTGCCGAGCTTCTTAACCGTGCTTGAATCATCTCATCTACAACTTCTGCCTTTTGACTATCTAATTAGGGTGGACTTGATCTATCGTGTAAGACGTCGCCTAGAGACATAGCTCAGCATCGAGGTTTACCTAGTGGCGTCCGTCTTTAGTGGACGGCAGGTAGGTAGGTAGTACGTGTAGTTTGATGCTGACGACCCATGTTCAGGATAGGTATTTCTTTTCAGCCAGCCATAAATCAAAAGCTAATATCAAGTCTCGAATAAGCGATTTTGTAAGACTCATCTTCCAAGTCATGACTCGTTACCCTTATTTCGGCGGAACTATAGAAGCTATGGTCAATAGACAGGGGTGTCAACAAAGCGCGAGACCCATCAACGAAGCTCAAACTTTTGACTCTATTTCCGGGTTTTGATCCACAAGATGGTTCGGGCTGTTTATTAGAGTCCGCCATTGGACAATGGACTCTCTTGACTTTTTATGGCTCGGTTCTCAAGGCTGTCTGTGGCCCCCCCTAGGTGGTAGTAATCACGCCTATCGTCATGCCGAGAGGCTCTGCCGCCTTTAGTTATGCCATCACCGGCACCGCGGAAGTGTGCTAAAATCCGCCAACGTGGCCGGAAGCCTTCCACGGCGACTAATAACGACAAGGAAGTGTGTATAGGCGTGGCGCCTAGTGACCAAACAACTTCAATGGTGCGGCTCGCGAAAGCATAGAGTTAGGATTACATCAACCATTGAAAGCTTCCCCAGATGAACGGGGGCAACAAATTTGCGCGACACTAACATGAGCCGTTTGTACTTGTATTGAGAGATAACCTAGAGACGCTTTGTAATGTCATTGAATCGGGAATTCATTCCGACGATCTTCCGTCTCATCGGAACGAGACGCCATACTCTCCTACTAAAGGGTAATACGTGACCTAACCAAGGGACGTACTAAGGGTGGCTCATCTCTTCAAACTCTATCTCTACACCAGTACAAATTGCCACAGCTCGTGTTCCGTGGTGAACGCTTTATCAGCTTTATCCGATCAAGCCGCGAGTTGCCGTACTCCGGGAGCCTGACTCGGGATCGTGGAGGCGGATGAGGGTCGCCGATACGACTTCTCACCCGTAGAGCCGAGCTAAGATAGATCGATACACTCATATTGAGATCTCTACGATGGTACATTCTTAGCTGTTTGTTTGTAGACTCACTCCTTGCCTTTGTTCTACCTTAGTCCGTAATTAGGAGCATGAGATCACCTGCAAGATAATATGACTCCTATTCGTTGTGTTGATATTGAGCTACTAGAGTCTAAGAGGTACACCTATGTCTTGTTGGTGCAGCTATTCCTATTACTACCTACCTAGTTTTGGAATGGTCGATGACTCTGATATCTTCGTAGAGCAGCTATACTACGTCTACTACTATTAAGGGGGGGGGTCGGGTCATTATAGTAATAGTTGTTACCTGTATAAGCTGACTGCAATGATACCTTTAACTATAGAATACAAGCAAGAACCGTGCTTACAAAACGGGACCGAGTTATCAGATTCTATACGAAAGGAGAAGTTCCATTCCCGTAGTGCTATCAATATCCTGCAGATTACTCATCCATCACATCAGAGATGTCAACTGACTCACCGTGACTATGCGTTGATCCCCCTCCCCCTTTTTATTCAGCCTATTCCGGCCGCTTTTGCTGCTCATCCCCCGTTATGTACCTACCTAGTGGGGCCAGAAGACCGTAGCCTTCCAACCCGAGCCGTGGAGTAACCACGATTTCCACTCGCCCGCCTCCGATCTGATCAGCAATGAGCAGGCTTATAGGTATATACACTAGCATGTTGAAGATCAATTTCCTACAAGTTAGAATGTCACACTGCGGATTCCTTCTGTGTTTGTCGTGCTGGATTACATGCTCCACCTAAAGGGAAAAGGGGACTCGTGAGATCCATTGCTGTACACTCAACTGGCATCATGATAGATCTAGGTACCTAGTAGAGAAGTTGACATAGATCCCAGCCATATGCTGAAGAAATGTACCTACTCATGCATCTGGACATAGTACTAGGTTGTCACGGTCCTTCAAAATGTGACTAGCATTGCCATCTTTGCCGCCTCCGAAGGCTCCCCGAGCCTCAAGTCGTATAAGAATAAACTAGGCTTGTCGTTACATGGAACCACTCCTAATATCCATGGACTTATACGCCAGTCGACACGATAGGATAAGACAACACATCCCCATGTTGTGACATGATGTACACGTTGGGCGGCTGTTAGTTTCCCGGCAAGGTAGAGGTGTCTCAGGGCCCCATTGCTACGCTTATGCATGAGACAGATTCACGCCTTTGCGATCGAATATCGTATACCGCTAAAGCATCTATTTCTCAGTGCTGCTCAGGAGGCTCGATAGACCCTTGTAAGGTTACAGGCCAACGCACAATGCTTCCATGTCTGCCTCAAAGCGCATTGCGCTGTTTGGCCCGAGCGTAGACGGCGGTATCGTGACTCATGACCAGGGGTAAAGGACTCGAGCCGCAGCCTACCGCGCAGTATTTACCTTGTCTGATGGTAGACGATAATGAGCTAAGACAATAAGTATTTTTGTCTTGCCTGTTTCTCTCAATGGTGCTGGTCGGAAAAGATAGGTGGGAACGCGACGCGCTCAAGGACACCTTCGCCATGTCACGAATGACCATACTGAAACCGTATATCAAGGGAGACAACGGGCAGAATGTAAAATACTACACAACTATGTTTCACCCATCCAGATGAGATATCTGGTTTGCTTGCTGTTGGCGAACATGACTTACAGTGACAAAGACGGGCATGCACGGCGAGACTGACAACGGTCTTTGCGAAAGTAAGTCTTACCTGATATTGATGTGCCGCGTGGCTTTGCGGAGGATTGCCCTTCATAAGGGAATACAGCATAGTGAGACAACTTGGATGATGAGATGCTAGAGCTGGCACGTCTTTCATCCTCACCCGAAAGTGCTTGAAACTGTTGCGCTGCGTCCGATTGGTTATACACGGTAAAAGAGTGAAGCATACTGAAGAGTGACAGAAGTATCATTCTCGAATTCCTTAAATTCCAAAGTTTTATGAACACAACACGAGCATCATTCAGTCCTTAACTACTTGGCATATGAGGATGAAACCCCATAGCTCTAAGTTTCATTCCAATTTCCAAATTACCTAAAAGACCCCGTCCATTTTTGAAATGCCCTCCTACATACTCTCATACTCTCTACCTAGAACACAAGTATATATCAAATCATCTAATTGCTAACCTGAATCGGCCCTCCAGGTACACTTGGGTCAGCTACGAGGGGCCCACCGGGCGTAGACTCAGAGGGAATGAACGGCCCTCCAGGGACGATATCCTCAACGCTCCTTTTTCCCGGAACAAACGTTGTTGTCGTTCCATCGGGCGATTCGACGATGGTGATGCCGTACTTGAGTAGTTCCTCCTTGATGGCCTTCAAGCGCTGCTCGACTGGCCAGGGGGCATGGGCACCGAACTGGTGCAAAAGGGTCTCAAACTCGAGCTCCAAGCCTTTGATCTTGGCTTGTGTCGGGTCTGGCGCGCTGCCACCTAGTCCGATCGTGTCATCCTGGCGCTTGTTGGGTGGGTTCAAGCCCCCTGTGATGGGAGGGAGGATGGTCGCTGTCGGCGCGGGAGGCTGTTCGTTTCCTGAACCGAACCACGTCGATGGGTCTCCCCAGGAGAACTGCCGCTCATGTACTGTGCTCGTTGCTCTTCTGTCGGACGGGTGTATGCCACCTACGATCGGAGGTAGGATGATCATAGTGGGTTCAGGGGTTGGTTGCGCGTTGCCGGATCCGAACCACGTCGAGGGATCCCCCCATGAGAATTGCCTGCCTTGAACGGTTTTCGTAGCTTCTAGAACGGGTGCTGCTCGGGCTACTGCCACGAGAGCCAGAATTGTGATGCTTGTCCAAAGCATGATATATAATACAATTTTTAATAGCGTTGTTGATAGGTATATGGACTTTTTATTTATGAAGATGATCGCTTGTCCCGATTACTGGGAACAAGCTTTGATCAGCATTGCTGATCAACGTCTTATTTATAGAAAGACTTCAGGAGATTCGCCACACTCACAGAATAAGAGTCCCGATTCGTAAATGATCATTCTCCGGTAGTCATCTAAGGTTAATATTGATATATTAGAAAATAGCACCACCTAGATGCCGCAGCCCATATACCCGGTTAGATTTATCCGGATTAGGGGTATGAATGGACAATGTAAATTGTATTATCTGATAGCACAGTCCTATATGGGCTCATGCCACTGCGTATAAGGAAGCGAGGTGGTATTTATGACTTGTGCCTAAATGACGATACTGGTACCTGTGCCTAAGTTAGGACTTGAAGGTTTGCACGTAAAAGTGGTCAATGATGGCCGCGAGCTTGAATAATCTATTTCAGGAAATCACCTTCAGTCATCATAGATCTAGAATTTAGGATCCCTCGGCCTGGATGCATCTATCGAACAACTAGATTTGGCCTCTAGGCCTATCTTGCCTGTCATACCGCAATAGAAGTTTCTACATATCGGGTCAGACCCAAATATTCTTCGGGACACATATAGTCTCAGGAGAGGTATGCGAGATCGAAGGGTACATGACAGTGCGTACCCAGCAAGTAAAAAAAGGGAGTGTTTTCAGGTACAAGCAACAGTATGCAGGTATTCGTAGTTCTAGTCTCCTACACGACGACATCATGATTACCTACTTTCTCGGAAGGTCCCTCGTGACTTATATTTGTATGGCAGGATATATATTTCGTTGGGACTGTAGCATTCATTATGTGAAGGTCTAGATAGGCCTATTTTGGACACCAGAAGGTCAGGTACGTTTGCGGAGGGCCCCCATATTTGGATCGTTTCTCTAAGATACGCAGGATACGGCAGATACATATAAGCTACCTAATATAGATAAGTATTATAGATTCTATTCGATGAAAGCCACGGGCTTTTCTTTCACTCTATTAATTTACTAGAGAACTGGTTACGTCTTCTGGACAATAAACCTTTCGAAAGAAATGGATTAGAACAGTAAATATAGTGATGATATGTTAGTTCGAAAATCGCTAGTGTTTAAGAATGATATATCATCATGTGCTGGTATCTGCGGAAGGATCTACTTAGACGGCATCTCTATGATGCTGCGTTGCCTCTATCGATAATATAATCAGTTAAGCACAATGATGCCTTATGTCTCATTATTGCATGATATCATGCGAGAGGAAAGGTAAGAAAGGGGTTTGTTCTACTGTCTAGGTAGGTCACCAGCATTGGATATGGAGCAACATTTGATCTAAGACCAAACCGATGTGTGATATCTAATCCATTATGAGGACCATGATGGTCATATTAGAAAATAATTCAAGTCAAGGGAATGTAGTGCTTACAGCTCTAAGAGCTATGACGTAAAGGATAAAAAGTATTATGGTTGTTTTGTAGAAAATTAAGGGGCTTCTAGCGTATACGACATGCTGTATATAAAATTGCCCCAACTGAATCTCCTCCTAGGGGAAATACGTCATTATTTGAAGCAAGAATAGTTACTTTAAGACTCAAGAGAATAGGTATGTATGCTTTCTGAGGTCCCTTATGACGACCAGGCGTTCTTTCTTGATGTTTTGGGAGCTATATGCTCGTTCGAGCTATTTGAAATGTTATGAACAAGATAGAATGTGAATATATATAATGGTTGAGTCCCCAGGTATAGGATGATGATGATGATGATGATTTCGTTCACGTCCATGGGACGGACTATCTAGCTACCTGCCAGATGCCCGTCGAGCCCATCTATGGCGCGTGGGACGTCTGGAGTACCCCGGTGAGGCAGAGCCAGAGTTTCGCGTCCCCAGGTATAGGAGGTTGACTATATTTTGAATATTCTTATTTACACGATACACTTCGAGCCTGATTAGGTAACTAAGAATTAAAATTAATCTTGGGTGGAGTTGATATAATTGGGTCTATTAAGAAGCCTTTCATATTATTGATTATATTATAGGTACCTAGGTACCGATATAATAAATAAGTAATGTTCGGTCGTATGAGTATAAGTAGAACAAAGAAAAGTATAATTACACGTATTAGGCTTGGATAGAGCTAGATATATACCAAAGGATGTGTATATGACCACAGCGGGCACTGTCCCCTATATTCCCATGGCAACTTCCTCTTGTGATGAACTGAACCATATGCTATGTAGATGTAAGGGGATGCTACTAAGCCCTTCCAGTTTATTCTTTCACAGAATCCCCACGCGGGTGAAAGATCAACCATGGCCCATCATGGGCCGCAGCAAATATGTCGCGGATTGGATATTCACTGAATATCTCCCTTGTATCTCTGTATTCCGAATAGGATGTTTCGTCGGATTTGGAAGTGGCACTTGAAGGATTTTCGAAATCGAAGTGCCAGATTATCTTAGCTGCGATGAGGCTAGCCTCTTGATATGCTATGGCCTTTCCTAAGCACCCGCGGGAGCCTAGCGAGAAAGGCGCGAATGCATTCTTTGTTGTTTTCTTTGCTTCTGGGGACTCCGGTAACCAGCGTTCTGGTTTAAACATGAATGGATCGGGGAAGTACTTCTCATTGTGATGAAGAGAGTATATATTGACACCGAACTCTGTACCTGGTGGTATGTAGTGACCGTCTATAAAAAGGGGCTTAGTGGCCGCTCCACCTTCAGACACCTGTTCGCGCCATAGAGTCCCAGGGATCGGTGGGCACATTCTTAGAGTTTCATCAAGGCATGCGCGGAGGTAATGGCAATTTGAAAGCTTTTTACCACTCCGTATTTCCCTATCATTGCTGAATGCCGAGAGAATCTCCTGTACGAGTTGCCGATAGCATCGCGGGTATACGGAGAGATAGTGAAATAGAGCGCTGAGCAAGGTTGATAAAGTGTCACTTCCTATTTCCAGGACCTGGGTTACTAGAAGGTTGACAACAAGGATAGGAAAGGAGTACAAACCTGCTGTAATGAAAAATATGGCTTCGGAACGAATTTCGGCGACAGTGACATCATCATCCTGAGAAACTGCTGAGCTATCTGTCATGTATAGAAGATCCTGTTTCGCATGTGGTCCCTCGGAAAGGCGGTTTCGAATCATCTTCTCGAGGATATCAAGGTAGCCATTCCCTCTTACAAGAACTCGGATATATTGAAGAGCCGATGTCTGAATAATAGCCAGGAGAGGTAGCTGTAGGGCCACATTGAGACAGTAATTAGCCGTGGTGTTATTAGTCATAAGCCGATAGGTATCTTCGGTTTGGAGATTTAGGGGGTACGCAAAGGCAAAACGACTTGTAATATCAACTGTAAGATACTTGAATCGTTCTGTCATATTGACAAGGCTGGTACTCCCATCCCGACATGACAAAAGTAACTGCTGGATTAAAATATCGATTTGATCAATCAGAATAGTTTCAAGCGCTCGTTTTGCCTGCTCGTTCACAATGGGGCCAAAAAGCTTTCGCTTCTTGTGATGTAATTGTCCGTCGATAGCGTTGAATAAACCGTAGACACCAGGTTTTCTCTGGGAAACAAGATATGCACGAGACTTCGTGACATTTTCATTATGATATATGTCTTAGTTAAGTACCTAATTAGCAAAGATTGGACAGCCCACAGCCTCATCTGATCGCATGGAGTCTTACCACGAAGGGCATTCACCGAGTTGAACACAAGTTTGTTGGGGCCTTGTCGAATAATTGATCCTAGGACAGTTACCACATAATTGTCGACAGTTCCCAGTGCGTGTCTATTCACTTACCGTGCTTCAAGTGATCCTCCAAGGTTTGCAAATGTAGGTTGGTCCGGAAGGCAAAGTAGGCTCCATATAGGCCAGAAACCTTGGCAAGTTGCGGTCCTGGATAATTCTTCAACGGGTGGAAGGACAACCGATAGACAACTAGGAAAGTCCACTAGGGCTGTTAGATAGTTTTGGATGCATGATGTTGGTATTGATAGATGTACATATGCCAAGATAGCATATACAGAATATATTGTGACCAACACCAACACCTCCAACATGTCCATCATGACATAGGGTGTGCTAAATATATCTGCATTGCTGTTGGAAAAGAAACAAAATTCGGGCCGTAAACCCAAACTGTTGGTTTCCATGTAGAGAGACACCCCACGGACAGGTGCGCTGGAGGCTTTCAATGGTTGATCGAAGGCAGGTTCTCCAAATAGAGCGGCGAGAACAGCGCCATACAGACGCATATGCGCGTATGTATGTGTATATACGCAATGGTGCAAAGGAAGGACGATACAAAATTATTGGGGATTTTCGGTGAAGTGGGAGACAGTCCAACTTGAGATCAAATCTTACACCCTTTTAATATTTTTCAACGGTCCATTCTGCAGGCTCTACTGTTGCAGAATCGCTGTCAGCGTGATTGGCTCATAGGGTATGGTACTGTAGCATTGACGCTTGATTAGGTACTCGTTGGCTTACAGGCTGCAGGGTTGCATACGGTTGCAGACATTACAGGTTCATGTACTTGCTAATAATTCCAGCCTTAAGCGTGTTTGTCAGAAACCTGAGCGCTTTGATTATGACTGTGAGCATAGCCATGGATGAGCTGTGGGCTGTGTCAAATTTTCAAGTTGTACTTACTGGTATGGGTCGATGCACCCCCCCTTTTAACATAATATAGATGGTTTCATTCACCCCCCCTCCTCGTTGATGAATTATCCACGCCCCAACTAGCCATTCTGCTGTGACCATGTATTTTACCCACACGACTCTCTTGCATGTGTACATGTGTTTCTGTGTAACTTATGTGAACGCGACTTTACTCGTAAAATCAGATAGGCAGTGCGTTCGGGTTGGGGTCGATTGACAAGGCTGCCGGGCTTGATATCCCCTTTTCTTCGTCATGGGAGATTGGATCAATATCAATGTAGCAAACCCGAAACATATGCTTTGCTTTACAATATTTTAGATGCCTTACTTCCTCCCCTCCCCCCTTTCCCTCTACGCTTTCCGCTTTCTAGCTGAGAACTACAAGCATTCATCTCGTGGCGTAATAAATACTTACCTACCTAATGATCATGGCAGTCGAAACCACTCATGGCCATTCAAGCCATTCTTCTGATGGATTAACTGACACTAAGATGGACATGAGTAGGGGAGATGTTGAACTCACGAGCTGTACCCCACCGTTGGATGCTGCCCAAGATAATATCGACTACATCCACGGTCCTAGATTTTGGCTCATATCTATTGCGTGAGTGAAGAGAAGCAATTCACAAAACAGAAACTGACTGACTCCCTGGTTAGGGTCGCAATCATGATGTTCATCACAAACTTGGAAGTACCAGTGGTAATAACAGCCTTAGTTGCCATCACCGCTGAACTGGGTGGCTTCAGTAACGCGAGTTGGGTGGTTGCCAGTTACTTGCTGGGATATGTTGGTATGTCAATCCAATACCCAACTTTGCTTTCGCTGCCTTACACAACGTGATAGCTGTTATCGTTATTCTGGCCAAGTTCAGCGATTTAGTCGGCCGGAAGCCAGTCTTCTTGCTCTCTATTGCGATTTTCATCATATTCTCCGCAGCTTGCAGCGCCGCCCAGACCTTGACACAACTGTACGATGAAAATTAGCGACTAAGGAAGAGAGTATACCATGCTGATATGAGTATAGGATCGTCTTCCGCGCCTTTCAAGGAGTCGGTGGTGGTGGTTCGTTCTCCCTCTGTACGATCATGGTCATCGAACTCGTGCCGCCAGAGAAGTATACACAGTTCGTGTCAAACATCTCAGTAACAAACGCTCTGGCGTTGTTGCTGGGGCCCATCATCGGCGGTGCCATAGCTGCTGACACGACATGGAGATGGATTTTTATTATTAAGTATATCCAGCCTCACTGGTTCCACTTTAATATAACCACGTTATCGCAATCACTGACATCTTATGTAACAGTGTTCCAATAGCGGCTATAGCTTTCCTGATCTCCATCCTCGCGATTCCCAGAGGCTTTCCGTACCACACTCAATCAGAAATGCAGTCGAAAAGCGTTAAGAATCTAGGACAAAGAAGCACCCTTAATCGTATAGATATACCCGGGACCGCTCTTCTTCTACTGGCAACACTAGCCTTGACGGCAGCATTCGAGGAAGCTGACAAACAGTTTCCATGGAAGTCTGCGTATGTTATTACATTATTGACCGTATCCGGAGTTCTTTGGATCGTTCTTCTTCTCTGGGAGCGCTATGTTACTCGTCGTGATGCTGTCAGAGAGCCTATCCTGCCTTGGAGATTTATTACTAATCGCCAGATGATGGGCATATTATTGTATGTCCCCGCTCTTCATGTTGATCTGACAACTACCTAACCAATGTTCTTTTTTTCAGGAACTTCGTTTTCTTAGGAGGGCCGACGGTTATCGGGATGTTTATTATCCCACAGAGGTTCCAATTAGTTTACGGCACATCTGGTCTCCAGGCTGGCGTCAGGCTCATACCTTTTACGGCTATCATTCCGATTAGCTCAATCTTTGCATCGATTCTTGCTGGAAAACATAAGATCCCGCCACTATACATTATCATAGCAGGATCTTGCCTTCAAGTAATAGGGTTTGCGTTATTAGGTACATTGCCTTTGACGTTGGAGATACCAGCACGGATATATGGTTGTCAGTTGATTGCAGGTTGGGGTTGCGGTATGAACTTCGCATTACTTTTTGTGATAATCCCATTTGTGAATGGGACACGAGATCGCGGTAAGTCTTACAATTTCTCCCCTAATAGATACATAATGTTGGAATGGACAAGTTTTGCTGATTCGACTTAGCTGTCGCTCTTGGTGCCGGGGCACAGTTTAGATTTGTGGGTTCCTCCATGGTTCTGGCGATAGCCACTTCTGTTTTCAATAGCTATGCGCGGTCTCGGCTTGAAGAACTCTTGGGTGTTTCGGATCCCGATTCCCTGATCCCTATTCTACCGACACTTTCCCAAGCACTACAGGAACCGGCTCGATATATTTTGGCTGAAGGATACAATCGACAAGCTCTCGTACTATGCGTCTCGGCTGCGTTGCAAATCCCCGCGTCTTTGCTTATGTGGAAAAAGAAACAGCTCGTTGTTTAGCACAACCTCCCCTAACAAAATAAACACGCGAGAAATGAGGGCTATTTCATGTCAATGGAGGATTGGTTATGATTGTGTTAACATAGAGAGAGAGTTTTGAGTAGCTTGGTGTGGAACCCATCGTAATAGTAGCTTATTAGTCGTTCATGATAGTTCAAGTAGAATGGTTTTATTCTTTAGCCTTACGATTACTAATATTGATGCCCGAACATAACTTGAAATCATTAGCCTTTAATTCGATTGCCTTTGTGGTTGTCGTGAGGGTATTTACTATGTACCTACCGATATGTTGGGTGTAATGTAATACGTGGGTATCTCCAGCAGGAGACCAGTGATATGTCATTAGCACTAATGTCAGAGCCCCTCGGATACCTACCGTTCTACCTCTCCACGGAAAAACTACGTCATCATGTAAACACCTTAGTGTCTCCGTAGTAATAGATGTGTTTTGGATGCAATGATTTAATTCCTAGAACACTTGTCTTAAAATCCATGTAGTATGGTTCCTTGTTCTCATATACGCTCTCAGCACCGAAGCCTTGGAAATGGCAGTATCATCAGGTACTTAAAGGAAGATTATTACTTGATAAGCTGTTATTACAAACTGAAACCGACTCCCAAGGGCCAACAGTCCTCAGTTTTAGCAAGCTGTTAGCTGTTGTGCCTAGAGATTAAGCAGTGTATCATGGTAGGGGTGGAGTGGAAGAAGAGGGGTATCGTCAAGTTTGATACGATCGACCGATCCTCACAGAATGCTGAATACCTGGACAAGGTATGAATCGGTCGCAATGACCTCCGTCATGTAGGCTGAAGAGCCGCATGGTCTCCCCCCCCCCCCCCCCCCCCCTCCACTTCCCGCCCGGCTATTCAATGGTTTGGGTTAATGCAAATTCTTAGAGTTAATGCATGGAACTTCAGTTGGTGACTACTAACATAAAGACACAAGGCTGTACTGGGAGCGTTCTTGGATGTTACGGTTCTTGGCCTTCCAGCTTACGCGATGTAAGCTTCAACAGCAATGCAACCCTATGCCTCTCTTAAACGGAAAGCATTATTGCGAGCGTCAGCGAATCCTCCAGTTGACTATTGCGTATTAGTGTTGTTCCAGTCCTGCATACTACCTAGTGCCACCAATGATTGGCTATGTCTGGTATTCTGCGACTTTGTGGTCAGACCCCAATATGTATCTACCGAGGCGCTTAAGTTGTTCGACTAGGGTTCCTTCATGAGGGGGGAGGGGATAACGAGGCCAATTAAAGGTTCCAACCCAGATGTGCTTGATATGGTGTTAATGTATTAAAGTACCTAGAAGTAGGATATAGCGTGCCATTGCCCAGAATGCACGACACCTCGCAGGACTTGGTGTACTTAATAACGAGTGACCTGAGATACGTTCAAGTCTGTGATTATTTACTCACATAGAAATATCAACGGTCTCTTTGTTCTTGTCGTAGTTGCCACATAAAACGTTAAAAGTATGTATACCTAGGTACGGAGATACGCAACACTTTCCGAGCTAACTATAATGTAGACTTGTTACTGACTACATCTTCACTTAATGTTACAACTCTGTTACATTCCAAAAATAGGGGCTGTAAACCTAAGGGCATGCAGTAGTGACAACAGACTGCTCTGGCCCCTTGTGAAATAACCCAGTCTTGAACTCCTCGCTATGCGATCTTCCAAGGTATAATTTAAATACAATATTATTGCATATTACGCTGACGCTGAATATAATGATTTAGTATTATGAGGAACAAAATAAACTGCAATGGGATTATAGCTTCAAGCACATATAAACTCTTGAGATATTTACTTATTTAGTGACTCCAAGAGCAACTTTCAAGACGTTATCATTTACTTATGTGATATAGATAACTTCCCGTATTTAACCACAAGGCTATGTTATTTTTCCCATGGAACAGTTGATAAGAAAAAGGGAGTGGGGGTTGGGGGAAGAGGGGTGAAGGAATTGCCTGCCTGTAACAATGCCCATCCTCGATGCTGCATCTTATACGCAGCGGGAATACAATCACCTTAAGCCTCGGTGCTGACAAGTTTGTCAAAGTTATGTCTCGTGCTTCTATATTGAGAAAAATATTATCTGATCCAACTGCGATTTAGCGTCCATGTCAAATCTGCATATACTTCACGCAAGCTGATGTGTACTTCAATACCACCTGTAGGTGTACGACTCTTTCTCATACGGTGTAGTACAAACCATTATCAAAGTCGGTTTCTCAGAGATAGCCTTCCCTACTAATTATTGTTTAATTCTGACGCTGGATCCGCATATAAGACTAATGGCATATTTCCTGGCGAAATCAAGTTGTATACTTGAATGTGTATAACTCTATGGTCTTTCGACGGCCTTCTAGGGAACTTACAACGGAACATCACTTCCACGATGGATTCCGGCTTAGATCCCAGCAGCTTGGAAGAGATATTAAACCTCCCGTTCATGCAACCTCCCCCTAACCAGGTTGCCAACTTTAACGATCCACCCAACTGCAACGACATAGCTACGTTGGGAATTACTCTGTGTTCAGCAGTAGCGACAATTTGCTACCTTATGCGAGCCTACACCAGAATATTCTGCGTAAAAAAGGCTAGGTGTGAGGATTGTTAGTTGATACATTTTATCTTAATAGCTACTAAAAAATAGCTGACAAGTGAAAAAAATGCCAGATTTAGGTCTTGTCGGATATGTAATGTCTTACACATTTCTTGACCAAAACAATAAGAAATACCGCTCTAACGATTACGAACCAGGCGTTCTTCATTGCCGCGATCGTTGTCTTGGCCTCTATGATGCGAGGTATCGGATTCTTCGTTCACGGATGGGATGTTCGATTAAAGGACTTGGAATCATTCCTCTATGTTTGTTTGACACAACCCTATGTTCATTTTCGAAAATACTTACATTTTGGAGGATTATATTGTTATTTCTATCCTCTATTGCTTTTCCAACATGTTCATCAAAATGGCAATACTCCTCGAGTGGACCCATATATTTATCACAAGGTCAAACCGCAACACCTTTTTCTGGACCTGCTATATCATGATATATGCTAGTTGTGCATTATATATGACTACAGTCATAACGATCAATTTGGCCTGCACCCCGAGAAAGCGAATTTGGCAACGTTGGCTTCCAGGGACCTGCATTAATATAGACGCCTTCAACCTCTTCATCACGTCGTTTCACCTAGTATTCGACTTGTTCATGCTTCTACTCCCACATCAAATCATTTGGAAACTATCCCTGACCACCCGACAGAAGGTCGGGGTCTCTATGATCTTCTCGGTAGGAATATTGTAAGTCACTACTCCCTCTGCCACTATTGAGTGCCTACGAGTCATTCAGGTTCCAATAACGTTTTACTACTATAGTGCCTGCGCTTGCGCTGCTGGTCGCGTTGTGTCAGCAATTCAGCTGTCTAAAACAGATGACAAAACAGTCGCATATTCTGCTTATCTTCTTTGGGGTATTGCTGAGACGACATCCGTGATACTAGTTTTCTGTATTCCTTCGATCCCTATAGCTTTCCGCCGTGCCAACAGCATTACTAGATTCGGATCTAAGCTACGAGGTTTATTTGGCAAACGAGATCGTTTAAAGATCCGGCGACATTCCTGGCCCCAAACAGCTCACGACAGCACACTTGTTGGAGAATATCGTGTGATGGACGAAGACAGCCATTTGCATCTTACTGAGCTGAATCCAGTGGATGCGCACAATGGGATCCTGTTGAATCCACAGGACGGACGTCGACTAAGAAAGAGTCAATCGAGAGAGAATAAACCTGGAGAGAACCAGCCCTCTGAGGTTCGGTCTGAGGAGAGTCGGCATAAGGAGGCTCCTATATATAACTACATTGGTATACTCAAAACCACAGAAATCCAGGTTACAACTTACCGGAAAACAGACATCGATAGTTCAAAACGGCAACCTCAACAAGGAGCGCTCGCATATTCATGGCTCGAACAATAGCATATAGACGAAGACTGTTTCTTGGGAGGGCAAATGGTACTTTAAACAAGATTTCGAGAATCACTCATTGGGCCGGATAGCAACTGTGAGATGGTTTAAAGGTTGAAATCCGATATCGAGAGTTCTGCGAAGGGCTTGGTCCTGGTAGGAGGGGTCACTGGTAAACAAAGAAGTTGTTTCTATATAGGTGTTCCGCGACGGCGTATACATGTCATTTTACTTCCTTGCGCAACAACAACAATCACTGCATTTTACACACCACTCTATACGGCGTGAATCGTGAACGTTATGGGCCATATTCGCAGAGAAATCTATATATTTGATCATACCTAAAATAACATAGATGCAAAAAGCTATATAGAATAAAGCGATCTATATAGGTAACCCTGGAAATGATGAGGCTGTTTGCAAGTCAAACATACAGTACCATCATAGTTCTAACTATGCAAATGATATATCTACTTTGTCGTCGATTCTCGTGCTATATACCTCTTAACACATACACTATATGACTGTCAAGAAGCCCGTCGGAAAAATTATCAAAGTCGGGAAAAATTAAAGGGGGGGTTCGGGGGGGTTCTACCGAATAATATCATAATTTAGGTGTGTTGTACTGTTGGTTAATCGTATTATTGACTGCATTGGTCTAATTTTCCGAGTTGCGTAACCAGAACTTTGATATTGTGAAGCGTCATTCGAATAAAATAACAGTTACTACAGCCTTAGCAGTCCACCATAGTTGGATTGTATAGGACTGTCTTGTTGAGGCCATGTCTCCGGTGTATCAAGAGGAGGGCGCTAGACTCATGAGCTGTGCCGAAAATGACGAATGGGTGCCCGAATGGAACGCGTCGTTTCATCATTAACACAGTCAAAAAGCACCTAATCTACACAGACTTGCTGAAGGTGGAGATCCGGGTTGAAATTGATACAGATACACCACATCCTGTATCTATCACCTATGTACCTTGTCGGTTCTGATATCACATTAATATCTATCTCAGCCTGCAGCTGATAGATGCGACTCTGGGGTTTTCTCTCCAGATCCAGTCCGATCACCACATCATGCGCAAGTACTTGCGTATTGGTGTCACAGAGCTGTCGTGAACCAGAAGCCCGTATATGATTTGTGTATATTGACATGCATTACCGGCGTTTTGCCAATCACACCCAATGATATTTCTTTAGCATAGCCACCGGACTGCCGTTTTTTTTTAGATTGATAAAATATTACTAGTATTCCTAGGGAGGAGCATATAGAAAAGTACAAATACTGTTGCGGACACCCCTGAGAGATGCAAGCCTCATACCAAAATATGATGGCCCAGCTACATGAATTAGCTTTACCCCTGTCTATGCCGGGCATAATTCTAACATCTCTCTCAGGCGCACCAACCCATAGAGATGTGAGATATCGCAATTCACGGGTAATCACAAGAGAATAGGATCGGGAACAAGAACTCAGCCTGCTTCATTAATCTCGCATGTGGGTGGACGAACAAACGAGCGTACCTAGTTAGGCAGTTCTGGGTCGATTGGGAACAGATCAACGGGAGTTACCCGCTCGAACCCTTTCTGCAGAAGATTAGGCACATGGGGGCCTAATGCACTGGTATGGCTTAGTAGAATGAAATGCAAAGACGGGCTACGCGCGGAGCTCTGGTTGGATGCCTTCTTTTCGATGTAACATGAATAAATTTGATCCTCTTCGGCCCACGGATGCATCTGAATCTATGGATTTGTCCAGATTCGTCTCAAATTCGTTAACGAATTGGTGCATTGCATTCACCCGAGGCATGTTGGAACACCGTTACATTCGTATAGTACCCGGTGATCCCTCATGATTACAGTATTCCGACGTGTAATTTGGGTCAGTTTTCAGCTAGGCAAAGGCATTGCGGCAATGGAGGCTCAATTGTATTATGAATGCGCAAGTACCTATCTACTCAGACTTCTCAACGTGATAGGACGGAAAAGGGCTGTTTTATTATCTACCGATCAACCAACTAGGTAGATAGTACCCATCCCCGCATAAGTCTCATTCTTATGCATCAATATATGCATAGGTAGATGCACACATAGGCACCAATTGACCTCAAGTATCACATCCAATGAACCAAGTGCAACTAGGTATACCATATCTGTTATCATACAAAGCACTGTAAATGGCGAACCTGTTCCAAGTATTTCTAACAGCAGGGTGATAAGGTGATGAAAATCTAACTTTAGACGGCTTCCTAGTGTTGGGATACTATGTTATGTCTCAGCTGAACGCCATTTTAATCAGTATGACATCTCCCCTGGTAGCCAATGATTCCAGGACAGAAAGAGGATGTCAGTTACCGTTTAATCTGCATGTTATTTCATGCGTGAATACATGGCCACGCCAAGACTATACATGCCTGCTATACGAAATACACATATGTAGGCCTTTATAGCCACAAAATTTCCCGGCACACTGTATGAGCATCGTTACCAAAAGGTTATTTTTACAACCCCTCTTCGATAAGCTGTAGAGATATAACCGGTAGTGAATAGACATCTAGCGAACTAGCTCGGTGTTTCAAGCCTTATGTGTGCGAGTCAACTGGTAATCAATCTCACTAGCATCCGTCCAGTTGATCGCTGTCCATCTCTCAGGATTCTGTTTGGCATCTATCCAGTGTTTTATAGCCAGTACCGCCTGCTTCGCCCATTTATCGTCACTGTTACCCCCAGTACCTGTACCTAAAGGGGTCATAAGAATAGACTCTATCTTGGTGGAACCGTCGGTTCCATCTTCCAGAACAGACCTGTTATGGTGTTCTATAGCATTAAGCAAGCTCCAGATACACTCGTAGACGACTTCTTTATTCCAATCGCAGCGCTCGGGGACGCGCATAGTAGGACAGAGAGCCAGATAACGGCAACCCCATCCATTCCCGTCGTTATACCTCAGGGTTCCGCGGAACGACTCGGGTATTTTGACAATACAGCATGAGCCGGGCGGTAGGAACCCGCTATGCAATCGATAGAGTTCTTTCTGGGCTACTTTTGTGAGAGCGCCATAGTCTGACTTTGGGCTGAAGGCTCGCGATATTGCGTCATCGAAGCCTCCGTCAAGGATGCCGTAGGAGTTTGACGGCGACACAACGAGGTCAAATGCTAGCGAGGCTGGCAGCTCAGCCAAGTATGTGTTATGGATCGTGTAATTATTGAGTAATTCTGGGGTAATCTTGTAGTCTTCTACGGCCCGAGTGAAAGCATCTGATGCTGATTTGTACATGCATAGAAGGTGAATGAACGGTAGGAGCGAGGTTTTGTCGGCCATACTTTGCGAGACGTCGCGAGCATTCATGTATAGGGGCTCTTGTTTTCGAGCGGGGCAAGCGAAGTTTGAAAATTTGAAGATACTTAAACGGATGTTGAAGAGCGTTTAAGGATATGATGTTACATGAGTTGACACTAGTCCTGGTGTTCCGGCGGAACATTAGCTAAAGACTACCAACGCGTCATTTAGTCATAAATAGTGGTGGGGGTGGGGCTATTCGACTAATGGGAAACAATATGGTTTACCTAATTGGTTTAATTGATGTGCCTTAAAGTGTACCTATTAAAGTCAATCAACTATATCAAATCTTTTAACTCCACTCAGCATGCCGGATATTGACATCAAAATAGTTGACATAGTTGACTTTATCACTTTTATTATATAGGTACTATGGTGACTTAAAGACACATAAGAGCATGTATTGTACGTCTAAGTGATCCCTCTGCCCGGTAACCCCACTACCCAGCTCTTACCTAGATATGGTCACGTGATCTCGTCTAGGTACTATGTGTAGAAGCTCCGTGGGAGTGCCCTCATCCGCAAAATACCTATTATAAGGCAAAAGTTGTCTTCTATCAAATGTGAAACAAAAGCTAACACTAATTATCTAATTGGAAATTAGCTCTTATGTACGTTGTATGCATTGTATATACTCAGTTGATATTGACGTTAACCCGACAACTACTTAATCAATCAATATAACTTGATTTGCAGTGCCAGCTTTGCGTTACCTTCCCATTCAAATTCATTTCAAAGACGCTTGTTTTCCATAGTTACGTCGATTATTAATCATTGTTTGCCGGTATAAGTTGTTTCTATGGGTCTAGCATTTAAGGGCAGTACAGCAAGATATTGGTGCTGCTCTTTCTTCAAAACATGTTTAGTAAGATGCTTCTAAGACTGATACGAAACTGAGTGGCATACGCATCAGAATTGAATTACCAAGTCCTATTTGAATAGGCAAGCTACCTAGGTATGTCAACCTTTGTTCCACAGGATAAGATACCTACTATACTTTAAGTACTTGACATTCGTTCATACATAATAGCGCATCAGATAAATATATTTAGTCTAGAGACCCTGTTCCCCCAGACCTAATACGCCGTTCAAGTCGTAAAAGGTTTACTAAACATGCGGGTATGAAAAAGACTGGCTTTGCTGAATGCTCTCACAATTACAGCTCGTCCTTCCCATTTTGGCATTCTCCCTGGCAAATCTCCTCATAGCCCTTGAAACATCATTAGCCGTACAAAAAGTGTTAGATTGTTTATAAAGGGCCAGTGGCACTAACAAGGTTTTTTCCTGGGGAAGCAGCACAGTCACTCGAGAGCGGGGCACGGCGCTGAATAGACCATAGAAACGATTCGGGGTTGTAGTTGAATACGGTGGGAGCGTCCGGGGCTTTGTTGCGGTAGAGCATAATAATATCTATCCGTTGTCAGTACTAGGTTCCCTCGCTCTCCGAATATTACCTACCTTCAAAGCGAGCAATGATTTCCCCAATGATTGAGCCCCTCAACCCGAATCCAATGCCGGTGATATCCCACTGAGTGTCGTTCATCTCCATTGCCAGGATCCTAATATCCTGCTCAGGTCCCAAATGAACGGCTGTAAGTGGGCCTTCACATTAATAGATGTTCAAATTACCATGACACATAATATGAGGACTCACACTTGACATTGTACCCAGCATCTATCATTTCCTTGTGAGCTTTCTTGATCTGACGGTCAACATAGACTTTGTCCCAGCCTTGTGCATCGACTAGCCGATGGGTACCAGGAAGGCCACTATCAAAACACAATGATTAATACCAACTACCTACTGTATACTATACTATTGGGACATACGTATAAATAACGTTGACCTCGCCACATCCACGGGTTAGTGGTAGCGTTCTAGCAGCTGAGGCGAATCCACTAGCGACAAGAATCGTAGAAAAAAATAATTTGAGAGAGTTCATGGTTGCTTAGAGAAGCTTGTATGAGTTATGTGGTATAGTTTTAGAAGTCAAATTTGAGTGACATCTAGGTAGGAAGCTATCGAGACAGATTTTAGTAGTTCTTCGCATCGCGGACACAGAGTGTAAGGGACTTTTATATTTCCACATATCTTCCTAGTTATAGGCTCATTAGCGTGTCCAAAATCTTCAAAAATATATCTAGGCATGATCTCAGTCCTACGCCGGTCCTCATCCCGTTGATCACGCGAGGCACGGTAGAAGCTGTACCGATGCAATGAGCCTCGCTGACTAGATTCCGAACTCGCCGGGTATAAACTGCCCCATTTCGGGCCCGATTGTAACAGCTTTAGTACAAACCCGGGATTCTTTTTAGAGAAAGGCATCAAAAGTGGATCATCACGATTATTAATGCGTGTACGCGTGGTGTTGGTTTTATATTCCGAGATCATTTACTTGCCCGGTTTCGTTATAATGCATTACTTCCGGGTTGGCACCGGACAGAACCACCGGCCAGAACATATAATCCTTACATCCACCCGTAGCCGATGATACCGACTATGGTGAGATATCGTAACCGAGAGTAAGGGCCGAATGAGCCAAGACATGAAAAGGACGCTTTTATAGTATTAACATTGCGAACTTGTTGCAGGAAGGAGCTAGCCTTATTCCAGTAAAATAAGGTTCTTCCTGCCCGTTTGGGCCATATAAGGCCATTTTTAGCCATTAGCTAGTTGCAGGCCTTTTATAATTTTTAATTTACACATATTATGCTTTTTTTATTTATTTTAACTGTTTTTTTAACTTATAAAAGGTTATAAGCTTTTAAATTCTTATTACGCGAAAATATTATTTATATTTATTTTATTTAATTTAACTATTATATTTAAATTTTTTTTTAAAAATTTTTTAATTATTTTAGTTAATTAAAATGCGGTTATATTAACCTAGTTGTTGTAGTTAATTTAAAAAAAATTTTTATAGCTTTTTAAAATTTATTTATACTATTTTATTTGCATATATTTTTTTATAATTTATTTTTTTTACTTTAATTTTACTTAATTTTATTTATTTTATTTATTTTATTATATTTAAAATTAAATTTATTTAATTTTTATTTATTATATTAACTTTTTAATTAAATTTATTAATTTTATTATTTTTTTAAATCGATTTTATTAATTTTATAACATTTATATTTATTTTTATTAATTTTACTTTTTTATTTATTTTTTTGCTTATTATATTTACTTATATTTTTTTTTATTATATTATTTTATTTTTTTTAATATATTTTTAAAATGCTTTTTTTTATTTTAAGATTATTTTATATTTTAAAAGCATTTTTTTAATATTACTGTAAGTAAAAAAATAATAGCTTAAATAGTTTAATTATTTTTATTATTTATTATATATATTAAAGCTTTTTTAAACTATAATTAAGTTATTTTTATTATAACTATATTTATAAAAAATATTTTTAAATTATAATTTAATTATTTATATTATTAACTATATATATTAAAATATAAAAGTTATTATTTAGTTATTTTTATTAATTATTATATTTAGTACTATTTAATATATGTTTTTTTTAAATTTTTATATAAATTTAAATATTTTTTAATATTATATTATTTATTAATAAGATTTTAATAGTATATAAAAAATTATATTAATTATTAAAAAAAAACAAAATTTATTATTTAATATATATTTTTTTATTATATATTTAATAAGTTTTTTTTATTTTATATATAATATACGTTAAAAACATTAATTTAAATAGTTTATAAAGTTAAAATTTATTAAAATAACTATAAAATTTTATATATATAATACGGAACCTTAGGGTTACGGGGGGGTCTGTTAGTTGGTTAGTCACGTGGTTAGCGATAGCAAACCCTATATATAGCTAGGTCAGCGACCCACAACCCCTCTCGCTGACCTTTACAACAACATAATTCACACACCATACACATAATTGACCCATTAAGAGTACTTTTCTGTGTTAAATGGTACGGTAAGTTTAACTACGGTGTAGTCACCAGGCCGCCGACCAGGCCTAAAGTCAACGGTTTCTTTAATTCGCGCTATATTCTGATACTATAACTCGCGGTTAAAGAAACTAACCATTGTTTATGCAAATAGGCAACCATACAGGGTATGACCCCTCGCCGCCAGACTCCTCACGGGCGATGGCATCGAGGGCGATGTCCTTTCTCTGTCGCCGCGCGGTAGCAAATCCTAACGGAGCTCTTGTTGCCGGCGTTGGTTAAAAAAATGTCGCCGACCGTCAAGAAAGTCGTACGCATACACTTGCAACCGGCAAGGTCGTTGACCTTGCGAGGGGGCTTTTGTTGCCGACCGACTGGAATATGTGTTGAAGTGACGGCTTCAAGTTGGACATTTCAGTCGCTGACCTTCTAAACCAACCAACCTAGATAGCCAAAGTTGAAAGCATGTAATAACGGCGATTTTAACCTCTTTTTAATTCGCGCTGCAATGCTATAACTCGCGGTTAAAAAGAACTAACCAGTTCATTCGAGTATACCGAGTTAACTTACGTCGACCTTCTTTCTTGCGCGTACAGCCGTAAGACTCTCCTACCGACTATCTGAGCTACTGCCGACCCTCTCTCTCGCGTGCAGCCTTGTCTCCCAGACTATTTAAGCCCTGCTGCCGACCTTTCTAGCAGCCCCGACTCTCTCTCAGACTATTCGAGCCCTGCTGCCGACCTCTCCAGCAGCCCTAACTCCCATACATCCGACCACCTGAGCCACTGCCGACCCCTTTCTTGCGCGCAGCCGCAGACTCTCACAACCGACTATCTAAAGCCCTGCTGCCGACCTCTCCAGCAGCCACCGACTCTCCCATACAACCAACCCAATATAAAGCCGTGCTGCCGACCTCATCTGTGCGCTGGCGCTGACATTTCCAAACCTAACCTTTTCACCCCCGCAGCCGACCTTTTCTCTTGCGGGCTGCCGACTATTACAACACCTGGTTACTGTCGCCAACCTTCCCTTACATACAACCAACCTACCCCTACAGCCGACTTGGCTATACAGATTACTGTAGCCGACCTGACCTTATTGCCGACCGAGACCCCTGTGAATGAAATGGAGGATGGTCGCTGAGGGCAGCTAGTTTTTCTGTGTCGCCGGCATTTAATACGGAACCTTAAGGTTACGGGGGGGTCTGTTAGTTGGTTAGTCACGTGGTTAGCGATAGCAAACCCTATATATAGCTAGGTCAGCGACCTACAACCCCTCTCGCTGACCTTTACAACATCATAATTTACACACCATACACATAATTGACCCATTGAGAGTACTTTTCTGTGTTAATATATTATTATTTATAAGTAAATAATATTATTATAATAATTAATAAACTTAATTAATATAATTTAGCTTAAAAATTTTTAAATTTAATATATATACATTTTAATCGGTAAAATTAAATATTATTATTTAAATACAGTATATAAAAGCTTATTTAATTAATTATAAAGCTTTTATATATTATTATTTGCAAGTAAATAATATTTTTAAGTTAATTTAAAAACTTAATTAGTATAAAATAACTTTTAAAAACTTTTAAATACATATAAAAAAGTTATATAAAAAAAAATTAAATATTAAAATATTAATGTTAGCAAAAAAAAAAGTATATATATTTTTTAAATATT